>VWZT01006850.1:101965-391446 GCA_013397055.1 Pachycephala philippinensis
CGCGGGCGGCGGAGGGTGTCTGTCCGCGGGCACCGGCGTGCGCCTGCCCCGCACTTGAGGCGGGCTGGTGTGGTCACCCCCCCGATCTAACGATGGGAGGCTCGGCCGGGGATGTCCTCAAAGTACTCTGAGCGGTGGGAGCGGCCGGGACCGCCCCGGGACACCCCCCTTTGGGTGGGCTTACACCGGCAGTGGGGCAGCTGCTGCATCGACGGGCCCCGGGGTACTCCCGGTGTAGCAGAGCCGGACGTGGAGTTCTGAACCACAGAGTGCCTCGAAAGCGCTTTTATCCGGCGTGTCGGGCCGCGCCAGGTGCCTGTCAGGTGCGGGCAGGAGCCGGCTCCCACCCGCGCTGCCTGCGGGGGAAGTCTCTGGGAACGCTCGGCCGGTCCCGAGCCCGGCGTCTTCCTCCAGCCCCGGAATTTCCCCCTCCGCTCCCCGGGCGCTGCCGGTGCGGTTGCAACCACACAGAGCCCTCCTGATAGCCGGAACGGAGCGGGGTTTGAAGCTGAAGCTTCCCCTCTCAAGGGAACGTAATTTCATTTTTATGTATAAGGTGTGTGATTTATCGAAGGCGAGTACTGCAGCGTGTGCATTTATTCATTTAACTCTTCAATCGAGTGCCCCATCTCGCGCCCTTTAAAGTCCATGACAAGGGTTTCATTGGCTCAGAGGGATCAGTTCCTCCCAGTGTTCTGTATTGCTCTTCCATGCGATCTGATAAAATTTACTATTGGACCTCTTCAGGAGACTTGGGAATGGAGACAGTCTGAAGACTGTGACCTTAATCTCACTTTTAATGTCATATATATACTGGATGTGTTTAATTGTCTTTGATCTTTCACGAAATCCACTTGAGCTGTTTAGTGTACAGGCTTTTGATTTGAAAAGGTCAGTGTAGAGATTCCTAGTGAAGTTGTATTGCTATAGTAAATGTTTCAATTAATTTCCTACTTTTTTTTTTTTTTTCCCCCCCTGAGAAAAAGGAATAGACCTGTACTGGTGTTTTGAAGTTTTCTCTACAGGAAATGATGGCAAATGCCATACATTGTTCCATAAAATTCAGTTTTGGAGTCAGAAGTGAAATATGCTAGGCAGTATTTCTGGGTGGGTAGATCCTTTATTATTGAGCCACAGTCTTCAATGAGCTTCAGGTATTTAATAATGACTTGTCCAATTTAAAGAAGAAAGGCAATGGGATTCTGCCCTCTGCTTTTTTTGCTTGTTTTTCAACTAAGCTTAGTGCTGCAGCTTCGTCACAGGAGACAACTCCTGCCTTCTTGAGTTTCATCATTACAGAAAGGGAAGTTTGCATTCGTTAGGTAAAGTACAATATCCCATGGTCTGGTTTGAAGTCCAGGCAGGCTTCTTTTGTGGGAGTCAGGGTCTGCTTGTTACACCTGCAGTGTTTGTGTTGGAGAGGCAGGGTCTTGCACCCTCACCAGGCTTTTGTGACCATCCCATAAGAAGACAATCTCTGGTTATCAAATCTTCAAGTCCTGGTCAAGCTTGCATGTTACAGTGGTGTGCATGTGTAAGGAAAACTTGATGGGGAAAGCTACTTGCAAATTTTTAGGGAAGTTGAATTTTCATTATTTTGCCATAAATTGTCAGGCTTTTTAAAAGTTGCTGCCCTATCCATTATCATAGATATCATGTAGTAAATAAAAACATTGCATTCTATAATTTTCTGGCTTTGATTGAATAGCACTTTGGTGAGCGTTAGCAGTTCTGTTGTCCATTTCTGTGAGGGTTGTTACCCATCTGAATTTGACAGAAAGCAAAGTTAAACGACCTGAGAATCACATTTTGGCTGTTATGGTTAACAACTGCAATTCTTTTCCGTTTGCTGAGGTTAATGGGTGATTCTGGGCAGTGGGTCTGCTGGGACAGACAGGGTCTGTGAAACTGTTTGCTTGGCCTTTTGACTGATGGCACAATTTTATCCTGGAAATCAATGCAATGTGCTTGATCCTTACAAGGTTCATTACAGTGAAAGAAAGTCTGAACTAATCTGCTTTTAAAAAAAGCAGCAGGGGAGAGTAATCCTCTGTGGAGCTGCTGATACAGCTGATTGCCGAGCAGTCCTGGCGACAAGAGTGCAGAACCTCTCTGTGTACCAAACAATAGATGGTACAATCCAGGCTAGAATCAAGCTTTTTTTGAGGCTGATACGGAAGAACAGAATTACATCCCTTTCTCTCTTGCCGTTGGTCTTTGACAGCTCAGCTGCCTTGAAGAGAGCAGAAGTGATTCTTTGTGAGATATATATGTTTCAGAAATTGCTGTAGATTTGCTGCCTGGGGCTTAAATGCAAATTACACTATTTTACTAATTATTACCTTTCATTTTAGATAATGTGGTATATAAAATAGGACATACCATTATGGGCTTTTTGGCTAGGAAGGAAACTGCTGATTGTGAAGTGTAATGGCAGAGAGCCAAGGTCACTTCGATCAGACTTCAATCCTGTCCAGATCCTTGGACCGATATGTTAGAATCACACCAGGGATCTGTTTCTGTGAGAGTTTTAATTAACCTTAGAAGACAGAGCAGGGTCCGCCTCTGCGTTGCTGTCATGCCTGTATTTTGCTTCTGCACCTTATACTTCGGAGAAGTCGTCTTTGCATAGATGCTGTTTTCTAAAATCAACACATGTTGTTTATCACTTGGGCAAAACTCTGTGGGGTTTGTATTTCTTTATCGGATCTCTGGCCTCTCTTTTCCCCGTAGTTTGTCACAGACTTGGTCTGTACAGAAAGCTGAAAGACAGTGTAAGAGGGGTTGAGCTGGGGGTGAACCATCACTGGTGCTGTTTCTAACGTTGTCCAAGACCATTCTTCAGAAACACACCTGAAACGCTGTAGGTGTTTTGAGATATGTGGTACACATTCTCAATATGAGAGATCTGGAGGTGGCATGTACTTAACTAATATATGCTTGAACAATATTTGGGATTCTATCAATATATAATGGTGTATGACCTTTCATAAGCCAGTTAGCGACCCAATGCCTCTGTTTCAGCCTGGAAAAAACCAGTAGTTTTGTTCTAAATGATATTGCATATTTTGAGATGTTCACATTAAAGCTGTGTAAATGCAGAGTATGATACTAGACATTATAAAAGGGTCCAACTGCTGAAAGAGCATACTGGAAGAATGAAGGAAAGCAAATCCAACAACTGTGTGCCCCCCCCAGGGAATAGACAGGAGGCTAAGAGTGGTTTATAATGGTAGGCACATTACTCACAAGGTTATAATTTATTGGCTCCTCTGTTTCCATTACCACTGTCAAATTGCTTGGGGAATTCAGGTTCTGTCAAAGTAAATGGCTCCCTTGGATTGTTGAGGCATTATGGTAAATCTGCCTTCTTTACTGAGTGTAGGGTTTGGGGTTTTTTTTTAACAATTATTGCAGCTCATCACTTGAATTTTTTTCAGGAGTTCTTAAGATCTAATAGCCAGCTAAGTGCATGCAAGTCTTTAGTAATTTCCTCCCAAACCAAGCGTCTTCCACTCCAGGTGCAAGGCTTATTGCTTGCTTGCTCATAATACAAACTGAGAACAACATTTGCACGAAAAAGAAACAACCTAGAAAAACAAAACATGTCTCTCCTTTTTCCCAGAAGAGAGAACATGGCCGAAGTGATGGATAGGGATGTGGTGTGTTACCAGATGGGGTTGTAGGTAACGGTGGAGAGTAAGATGTGCGCGTAAGGAAAATGATGTGTCAGCGTGCCTGAGCGAAGTGACGGATGGGCTCCACTCCGTGTTGCACGGGATGAATCTCATGTGTATCAGCTTTGCAGAGCTATTTCACTGTTTCAGGAGGAAGGCTGCCATTTGCTAGCCCTCGGCTTCACATGAGTTTTGCAAGCAGAGGGAACAACTCTAATTTGCTAAATAAGCTTTTCAGTTACTCTGTAGAAATTCTCTAAAAGAGCCATTCAGTCACTTTTTAAGAGTTATGCCTCATCCTAGACTGGGTACAGTGGATTAAAAGAGTAGACCTCACAGTATTTCTCCACTGCCCTGTTTCTTTCCTTTTTGGATGTATTGTCTGTCAGGTGAAAATCCCACCCAGGGTTACACAAGAGGAAGTGAATGGAGTCTGGCATTTATATGCATTTATATATATTACAGCAGCAGAGGATTGTGTAGGAGACACGCTTTGTCTTGGGCAGAGGATACTCTTCAGCTTGCCTTTTTAATGGTCAGACTTGCACAGACGGGAGTGATGTTCAGCAGTGTGCCAGGTACATAAACCCAGGGACTTACCTTACTTTTGTTCATTCTCTTTGATTTATTTGCTTCTGATACTGTAGTTTCACTGATCAGCACTTGAACTTTGTCATAAAGCCATCCAAAAAGGAGTGATGTTCCACGTGTCAAAGGCTCTGATCTTGAGGATTTTCTTTTTGTCTGGCAGATGGCTAAAAATGTGTTTTGACATAGGAGATTAACTACCATACTGAGGGTGTTGTGAAAAATATAGCCAGGAGTATTTAAAACCCCAGCAACTGAAGCTGTCCTTACAGAAAATGAGTGAGCATAGGAGAGGGGATTCCTGAGGGGCTGTGTCAGAAAAATTCATCATTCACCGAACTCTTACACTTTTCAGAAAATGTGCCATTTGCAGGTGTCATCTTCATGTCCATTATGTTTTCCAGAAACTGAGTATTTTTACTCGTGATTTTTACTGTGTGATGATTTTATTTTACTTGCAAGCTAGAAAAATGTATGGACCTGATGTGACCAAAGGGTGCCAGTGCTAACAGTGGACTTTTTCTTCTGAATTGGGATGGCCAGCAGTGGCTCAGTCACACCTAAAAAAGTTGTGGGACGGTGGAGAGGGCTTTGTGCCACTAGCCCCAAACCCTCCCTATTAGTTTGTGTCAGTGTGACATGCCTCTGTAGGGCTCCTCTTGATGTCAAATGTGAATGCTGAGTTTAATCCCTGCACGTCATCCTTCTGAATGATTCATGACGAACGCTGGTAACGTTTAGCATATGACAGCGTTCCATGTTCAGTAGTTGGTTATTCAAAGACAGATGGATAGGCTTGCTCGACTCAGCCCTAAAGATCTTGTGCACGTTTCAACCCTGGCAATTTTTGCCCAGCTGCCCTAAAGCTCTGCTGTGGTTTCAAGGCACATGCAGAACGTTGTCACTGATGTGTAGCGAGCTGCATGACCTTTCTGAGCTTCACGTTTCCAGGCTGAAAACCTGCCCCAGTAGCACTAGCCCACCCTCATGTGCTTCTCAATCTTCTAAAGGAAGCTGCCCTACAAACACAGAATTATTACTAGAGAAGCTGGCTTTTGGGAAAATTGAAAAGTGCTGGCTGCGTACACTGAAGCTACGATGGGTGTTTTCTGCCTTTGAGTGGGAGAGATGCTGCACTTTGTTTGCGGGGAGCGTCGGCACAGGGATGCAGCGATGCACACTGCGTGTGGACTGTAACAGCACACTGTATTCCTTGTTTCTAATCTTATCAGTTCATGTTCAGGCAGACTCCTGGTTCTGGCTGGGTGCCCAACAGGTCAGACAGGCTGCAGGCACTGGCTGTTAATGCCGGGTGCCTGTACTTGCAGGTCAGGGGGAGGCTACGCATGCTCTTTCTAGACGAAGCTGTGTCCATACGATCAATAAGCTGCCACATAAACTGCTACAACAATATTTTATTTATGCCATGGAGGATTTCTTTCTCTGAGAAGGTATTTTCTTATACAGTTGAGTTATTTTGGTCTGCTGTCTCATAGTTTTAGCTTAATAATCCCATTACAATTTTAACTTGTAAAGGCTGGGTATTTCTTGAGTTTTGCACTGTTGTATTTATATTGTCTCCTCTAATTTACTATTCTGTTCAATATTTCATGCTGTTTCTGTTAGAAACAGTGCTTAAATTTCAGATAAAAACCATAGTTTACTCTTGCACTTCAGTGACCCACCTGAAATATCTTCGGCTGTGAGATGCCACTTTCTTTCGAAGTTGTAGATCATTCTTTCTTAGAAGCCTTTCCTTAAGCTTCAGAAGGCATTATAACTAATATTTCACTCAAATTAATGTCTTTAAGCATTGCAGCATTGTAATTGATGACCTCTAGAGCACTGGATTCATTCAGTTTTCAGGGGCTTTGTGACTTCCACAGACCAAAACTGCTGGTGGTGCACGCGGTTTCAGCTTTCCTGCATTCACTGATCACATATCAGGCTAAATTTTTGCAAACATTTTCAGTGCAGTCTAGTTAAAATCTGATGTTTTACAACAGGTTTTCCCAATCTGCCATGAGCTGTCATGGGAAGAACCCAAGATTTGTTCTAATAGGACATGAGAGCCTGGACAAAGATAAACTGCAGGATTTGAGAAAGTTGCATGACCTTGGCGTTGCCCAGTTCCCACGGCAGCTGTGCTTCCACAGCTGGGGAGGGAGTGATGGGGAAATACAATGCCAGCTGAAAGCTACCTATTTGTCCCTAGTCTTGCACCAAAACAAACTGCTCCTAATGACAGAAGCCTGTTGCAGGGAGCAGCCTGCTGCTTTGGCTGGAAAGTTACTGTTCTGGCCATTATGCAAAAGAGAAAAAAAAAGGGATAATTAAAAAATGAGAAAAATTTCTTTTTAGTGCATCGTGCAGATGGGCCTGGGAACAGGTTCTCCCCATATACCAGCCCCATGTCCTCTTTCTTTTGCTGGTTTGGATTCCTCTGACAGCTTGAGCCATGCCTTTTCCTGACTGTATGGGGTGGCGGGGGGGTTGCTGATGTGCTAGTTTTACTCACTTGGCTCAGTTACCGTCTTCCTCAGCAGTAATGTTAAACTTCTTACCTCCTTTTTGTGGGAAGTTTTGCTTATGTTGCTTGCTAGAGGATTGCTCAAAAACCTTTAAAATTGTTTGAATAGCTTTAAAAAAGAAACCCAGAGCGTGTGCCTAATAATTTAATCTAATAGTCTTTATATGTAATTTGAACAGTTTTATTCCGTTAGAAAGAACAAACATTAATTTAATGATACATGTACATGAGATGGCTCTTAGGGGAAGAACAGAAGGAGGGAGTATTACTTTTGGTATTAAAAAGACATTTTGTTTTCAGAAGCAGGGAGAAAAATGTAAAACATCTGGAATCAAGAGCACTTTCTGCCCACTCTTTTGAGCATAACTTCCATTGGTTCCACAGAACTTGCTGCTCACTGATTGCTGTTAGCTGGGGTGACCTGTGAACTCAGGTGATGGGCAGCTGAATGTCTGCCCAAAGGAGCTGATGGAGCTCTTCAAGGAGTCAGTGGAAGGACTTGTCACTTGGCAGCGGGCTCAGTCTTTCATATCTGCAGGCCAGCTATTGAGGGGTTAAATAGTGGAAACCTTGCTTGCGTTTGTCTTATAACTGGTTTCTGGCACTTTCAAAGCATGGGTTGGCCCCTGCTGAAGTTTGGCTTCTTGTCCTGTCGGAGTGGTTGGGATTTTTGGTGCGACTGGTCTGTTTGCATGTGGTTGACCAAGGGCAGGGGTTTCTGGGGGACGCAGATCTTCATGAACACTTTAAAGCTGTTTCTGCAGCAGGTCTCCATCTTGTCCGATTTTGGAAACGGGAAGGCTTAGCTGTCTGGTTCACAGCACTGGGTGCCAGGAGAAGGGAGGCTGTGGGATTCGCTAATTAAAAAAAGGGAGAGATGGAACTGTTTTCTTTCACCATGGTGTTTGCATAATATAATTTGACTCAGGAATGCTGAGGAATTTTTTGTCTGCTTGCAGTGGCAATGGGACAAAGGTGCAAAACCCTTTCCTGCTTTGCAGCTTTCAGCCTCTTTTTTTTTTTTTTTTTTTGACGATACCTTAAGGATTTGTGGTAGGGAGGAATTTGTCCCTCATGTTGGCTGTCAACAAGAATATGATTTATCAGACAAGTGAAACTAATGCTGTATATGGTTAAGGAGTGCCTTTCTGTGCACAGAAATGGTATTTATGAGAAGAGATTGCTTCTTAGTCAATGCTTAGAGTGTCTTTCCACTGCTACAGCAACAAGCACAAGAGTCTGATTATTCAGGCAAGTTAGCATAATTTTTTTTCCAAGTTTTTTGAAAATCTGATGCAAACTAATATGAATTTGCCATTGCTAATTTTAGAGTGGCCTGCTTGTATAAGATAACAAATCCCAGTTTTACTTTAAAGAGAAAGTATTTTAACAGAAGGCTGGCAAGATTGTTATCAAAATGCTAATGATCATTTCTCCTGCAGTCTCAGTTATTTTCAGAGGGAGGACTAGAATAGATACATAATCTGAATAATATTGATTTTAATATGTATTACTGTCTCATTAAGCTGTTATAGTCTTTCCCCTTCTGGACAAAGGTTCATTAATTGCTACAGCTGATGTATCATTAAAGTGGGTTTAGGTGCAAGATGAGTAGAGGGAAAGAGAGACCTAAAATGTTGACTGTGCAGTAGTGGATGGACCTTTGGGTTAAGATATTGCAGCCCTAACCAAACGAAGGAGACACTGCTGTGTTTGATGTGCTGCCTCCTGATTGCCTTCCCTGCAACAGCCAAGAAGTCAGCCAAACACAGGCACTATCGTATTTACTTTCCTAAATGATCATTTCCGTAACTATTATTGAACATGTTTATTTGTGGATTACTTTCAGGCCCATTCCAATAAAAAAATCCTCTCTGACTTACTATAAAAAGACATGATTTGATAAATTTACTTTTTCATTGCTAAATTAATTTTGAAACAGCTTTAACAGGCTGCCTCTTTACTGGCTGCCTTCATATGTGTTTTGAAATGCTTTTATTTCATCTTGTACCAGGTTTACAATATTGTCATCCTTATAAGCAAATCAATATGTTTTCATTTCCAATAACAGCAATAATTTATGAATTTGTAATTATTTTAATGCAGTGAAGTAGAAGGAATTAGAAGGAAGTAGAAGGAAGATTGTGTTTTGATTGTGTTTTGATTGACTTCAACTAACGTTTAGTTGTCTGTAAATAAGATGCACACAAATATAGGCATGTATACTATATATATGTATATATATATCTATATGTATATATCTATCTCCCTGAATGTATATTTTTTTGTCAGAAGGGCCTCTTCCATGCATTCTCGTGTCCATATCCAATGCAGTAAACTGTGTATTATTGTCAGACATGGGTGTGTGTTGTGTCACAGGGCAGTGGCTGTTCCTGCCACATCTCTGGACGTGTGGCCATGGGTACCCCTGCTGCAGAGCACGTGTCCTCGAGGGATCATAGGAGTGCACACGTGCAGCCTCTTGCACCCCAAAAATACAGATCTGTGCCTGTCATGTGAGGGAGAAGGGATGTCCAGCAAGGGGTTGGCCGGAGAGGAGGCGGGGGAATGGTCCCGTTGTGCTGCAAGGTGCCTGTTGCTCAAGGATGCTGGGATGTGTTGTGATGGGCTCTTCTGATGCTCGTTGCTGAGCCTCCTTGTGATTTCATGCTAAAATGTCATGAGACATAGAAATAGCACAGAGTTTCCTGGCAGAAGTGTGATCTGCAGCATGTTGAGTGGGCACGATGCATCAGTGCCGGGGCTGCTGCTCCTTGGCCAGCTCTGTGTGGGGAGGGTGCAGCACTGTGGAAGACGCAGGCGAGGATGTCTTTGTGTTCAGTCCAGAGCATCTTGCATTTCAGCCAAGAGTTTTTGTGTGGAGAGCCTCATTCTTTTGCGTGCGCTCTTTCTAAAACAAATCATAACCCCCCCGGGAGAATAGAGTCATACACACACGTCATAAAACACAGTAAAATAGTAGTTGACAACCATGAGATGAAATTTTTTTGCTTATTCTCTTCTGCTGTGTAGGTAATTACGGTGTTAGATCTTAGTGGGAAACATCTGATTATTTATATTTCACAGTTGTGCAGCAATGTAAAATTTGAACCAATTACACCTTTTTAACAATTAGTAAATTTTTTGTAAAAGGAAAGCATGTTACCTTTGATCTATAGTGCAGAAGGGAAAATTCATTTTTTCCTAGTTGGAGTTTTATCTGTTCTTTTGATAAACACAGGACTTCCTTTTATGTGCAGTTAGTCTCACTTTTATCTGAGTGTAAACTTCCATGGTGGTTGCTACTGTTAAAAATAATTCAGCACATTTTTAAGAAGGGGTTGTGTAGGTTTCATGATCTGTAATAGTATTGTTCAGCCAGGGAGAGGTCATTTTGTGCTTCTTCATAAACAAGAACTCAATGGCCAGGGTTGAATGGCCATCTCCCCCTCATCCCTGGCTTCTAAAACCAGGAAGCAAGTAGCTGAAGGAAAAGTTGGTGTCTTCCTCCCTTTGTTTCGTCAGCAGCACACTACAAGAAGTACAGAGGTGTTCAGAGCCCCAAGGTGTTCAAGAGCCACATTTGCTTTCCAGTTTCTCCATTTTTGATGTTTGTTTCATATGAATTTTATACCATTGAAATCACTGTTGCTAAGAATTAGTTTTGCCTGTTGTATTAAAAAACCCCAAAACAACAAAATATAGCACTGAATTTGCTGCCTTGTGCAGTGTGTAGAGCTGAGACAAGCCCTGTCTAGCCCCACGAATGAGAGCAGGAAATAGGTTTGGTGCCTCAAGTCACTGTGGTTGTCTGGGGGACTCGGGGGAGTTTGTCATGCTGTTTAATGCATCTCCTCTCCCAACTCTTTCACCCGCCTTTAAAAAGTTACAAAAAATAGGAATACCAGAAGCAAACTGCTTTGTTGGTGGTGGTAACAGAAGATCCAGGAAAGGATCTGTGTCATCGTGCCCTTCGTGCAGCGCTTCATCATCACTGAAGACATCCAGCAGTCAGGAGTGGGCAGGAACAGCCCGTCCAGGGGCTGGGCTCTGGTTCTCCGGTTCTCCTGTCCTCTTTCTCTCTCCACATGAATCCTTACTTTTCAGTGGGCCAGGGCACCTGCCTATGCCTTCACTCCTGCTTGTTGAAGTTTTAACCTCCCAAATTAGCACATCCCCTCTAGCCTAAATTGCAGAACCCAGCTTTCAGGATGAGCATTGTCACCTTTTTTTCTGTATGATGAGCTCAGAGAAGGACCCAGAAGATGAGCACCTTTCACATGGATGATGAAATGCTTCATGAGTCACTGGTGATGCTGGTGGTCAGGGACCCTGGGAGAGCGGGGTGCTTGGTGGTAGCTAATCATACTGAAAGGCAGCACAGGGCTGGGCAGAAAATGAGAGAGGATCATTTTGCATGTTTGGTTTCCTGTGGGAGTAGGGCTTGTGTGATTGCCTAATCTTTAAAATATGAGGGGAGTGTTTAGGGAGAATTTGCCCTGACAATGTTGTAGGTTGGTATTCAAGTGCAGTCAGTAATAATGCTAATAAGATTTGGAGACCACGTTGAATCTAAGTCTTTGTACCGCGTTTTCTGAGCTCAGAAACCTCTGCTGCACCAGGGACATGATCAGCTGTTGCTGATGAGCATCTTCCTCATTGCTGCAGCAGGAAAGGAGTTGGTGGGCTTGTGCCATCCTGTATTTGTCATTGAATTAATGCTCCCTAGACTCAGCCTCCTTTGACCTCTCTTCACACAGGCCACCACCTACTCAGAAAACAGAGGCAGGGGCAGTTTTCCCCAGCCAGTGAACACGAGAGGAGAATTCAGGGTGCACAGAGGTGACAATAAAAGGGGTACAGTACCAAGGAGAAGAGGGCATGTTCACAATGGGTGATGTTCTTCAATTCTTTGTAGTTCTTTGTTTTTCATCAAATGAGGATTAAAAATTCCAGGAGGTATTCCATTTATTCCACCCTCCTTCATGTGTTTTGGCTTCTTGTTAGTTAGATTTTATACAAAATAGAAGTTTAAATTATTCCATTCTCAAGTGAAGGGATGAAAGGAGATGACCTTAATTTGCACTAGGAGAGGTTCAGATTAGATATTAAAAAAAAAAAAAATCACTGAAAGAGGGGTTAGTCATTGGTGCAAATGGAGGCACCATCTCTGGAAGTGTTCAAGAGGCATCTGAATGTGTCACTTGGGGATATGGTTTAGGGGTGATTATTGTGGTGCTGGGTTGATGGTTGGAGTGGATAATCTTGAAGGTCTCGTCTAATCTTGATGATTCTGTGATTCCCTCAGCAATACCAACCCCTCATATAGTGGGTAGTTTCTACACAAGAATGCTGCCCTGCCAGAGAGGGCCTGTCCTATTTAAGTTGATCATTTGAGATTAATTCGTCTGGTTATGAAAATTGTGGTAAAAGAGGGGTGGGTTTTTTAGGATCTTGGATGTAGGAGAAGCGTATTTCCTTTAATACTCCCCATAGCTATTGTTGGGAGACTTTTTGTTGATGCAGGGGCTGGGGTGAAAAGAGTCTGAGCTCACAGTTAAAATAAGAGATACTAGGAAACTGGATAGAGTTGAGGTTCCTCAGCTGGTCTGATGCTTTTGATGAACACGTGCTTCTTTGATTGACTCAACTCATGAGTTTAAAGTTGTGGATAGTGATGCTGGTTCCCCAAATCAGTGATTCCTGTTCAGTGCTGGTGAAATAAATAGAAGCCAAACACTGAGCAAAAACTGTGGTCAGCCTGAAGTTGTCTCATTCGTGTGTAAACTCAGAGCAATTGGCAGCGATAGATAAAGATCAGAATGAATCTCAGGTAAAACAGTAAAGGTTACTTTGAGGGGTGGGGCGGGGGAGGTTGTGGTTTTTTTCCCCTCCCCTGAAGAGTTTAAAAGAGCATTAAAAGATGCCTCTATAACAATATTTCATTTTTTGATGTCATGTAGCTGCAGACCCAAGAAAGTAATAGTATGAGGAGATCCTGATCCTTGTTCAGTAGCCTAGCTGTTTAGTAGCTTTGTCTGTGTGAGCTTCAAATAAACACTCTTCTGGTTTTTGTGGCTTTTTTCAGTAATTAATGAAGGAATATGAGTAATCTGCTACTTGGCAGATCTGCTCTTTAGGACTCTGACTCTGTTTGGTGGGAGGTGTGAGAAATCACTACCATAGTAAGTAGCAGTATCGTAGCACCTCAGTAGAACCATTTTTGAGAGTGTTGCTGGAATAGTTGAGACTATTGCTGGAAGGCAATAGTCTCCTTCCTAGGAAGAAAACCTTGAGAAACATCATTCAAATAGCTTTGCTTCATTGACGTGGTGAAAATATTATTCAAGATAATGGTTTGCACAGATGGAGTTGCTGTATTACTTCACTGTAGGTCCGTCAGGTGTTACTATTTTCTGCTCTGCATGCCATGAATAGATTTGCTTTTCCCCTTTTATTTCATGTATTTGTTTTCTTTGTACAAGCAAGAAGCAAAAGGAAACAATTCTGCCAGGAATAAAGGTCTCACATGGAGGCTGTGCCCTTGTCACCATGTTCCCCACATGTTCAGGTCATGGAGGAGTTTGCTCCTGTTGCGGTGTGGGAGGATGCATTGTGTTTTCACTCAGGCTTGATGGGAGGTGACAGCTCAGGAAACCCCCATGGCCCACTCTGTGCCCCTGTGGTGCCCTGTGCTGCTGATGCCACTTGCACTTACAGCTGCCTGGGCAGCAGCAGGACAGTGTCCCCATTGCCATCTCCCCTTGACATTGTCTCTGCCCCATTGCCATCACCCCTTTGTCCCAGGATCCTCTCTGTGTGGGGCAGCAGACAGCCTGTGGAGCAGGGCTATTTCTGAGCTCCTGACACTCCCTATTCATTTTTCATGTGAGCAGCATTGGAGCAGAAATGGACCAAATGAATGGCCAATGTCCAAATGGAGATGTGGACACCATGTGGTGTTCCTTAGGGTTCTTTACTGGGACCAGTACTGTTCAGTATCTTTCTTAATAACATAGGCAGTGGGATTGAGTGCACCCTCAGCAAATGTGCTGATGACACATGTCAAGTGGTGCCATTGATGGGCTTGAGAGAAGGGATGCCATCCAGAGGAACCATGACACGCTTAAGGAGTGGGTCGATGTGAATCTCATGAAGTTCAGCCAGGCCAGGTGCAAGGTTCTGCACCTCTGGCAAACACCACTATCACTACAGACCGCGTTACAAATGGGCTGAGAACCACTCTGTGTAGAAGGACTTTGGGATACTGGTGCATGGAAAGCTGGGCATGAGCTGACAATGTGCACTCGCAGCCTGGCCTGCATCCAAAGCCACGTGTCCTGGCCTGCATCCAAAGCAGCACGGCCAGCAGGTTGAGGGAGGTCTTTCTGCCCTACTGCACTCTCACGAGACCCCACCTTGAGTACTGTGTCCGGGTCTGGGGTGCCTCATACAGGACAGATGTGGACCTGTTAGCATGGGTCCAGAGGAGGGCTGGAGCATGACAGGCTGAGAGACTTGGGTTTGTTCAGCCTGGAGAAGAGAACACTCCAGGGAGACCTTATTACAGCCCTCTGGTACCTAAAAAGGGCTTGTAAGAAAGATACACTGAGACTTTTTTCACTAGGGCCTGTAGTTACAGGACAAGGGGTAACAGCTTTAAAGTGAAACAGGGTAGATTTAGATTAAATATAGGGAACAAATTATTTGCTGTGAGGGCTGACAAGGCACTGGAACAGGTTTCCCTGAGAAGTTGTGGATGCCCCATCCCTGGAAGTATTCAAGGCCAGGTTGGATGGGGCCTGGAGCACTCTGGTCAGTAGAAGGTGTCTCTGCCAATGGTAGGGGGGTTGGAACTAGATGATCTTTAAGGTTGCTTCCATCCCAAACCATTCTGTGATTGTGTGACTCTAAGACCAGAGAATGAGCACAGAAAACAGGATGTGGCAGACACAACTACAGACAGTGAAAAGTAAATATTGTAAAATGCATGTGTATGTGTTTCATGAGGTTACAGTAGTTCACATATCTACTGTTGATTCTCTAAACATCTTGATGCAGTATGAAGATGCTACAAGGAAAATTGTATTTTCGTGCTGAAAGGTTTCTTTGGGTATAATGCTTCCAAATTGAATACAGAATTGAATAAAAATGGAGTCATTCTCTTATCTTTATTCCATCACAGCTTTGCTGGAGGAATTATTTCGATTTGCAGAAAAGTTTATAGTGGAAAAATCATTTGACATTCATAACAAGTATAGGCTCATCTTTAATGGATTGTTTAAATTTTGCAGTGCATGTTCTGTTTCTGAACAATAATAGTAAATTCTTGACCTTATGTTACAGTTTCCAGTTCTTCAATAAGTACAGGAATGTTTAGTTAATGTTTCTTAACTCCATAGAATCCTTCATGGAAAACAGTAAATATCAGTGCTTCCTTTGTGGGTGAGAAGTTAAAGCACGACCACTACCAGCACGACAGAACCAGGGAGTGATCACACGCCTCCAGACTTGAGCACTGTGCTGTTGTGGCACTTGATGCACTCAAGCCTTGTCATCATCCTCATGTTTGGAAGGAGCGTGACAGACATTTCACACGAGTCCCACCTCCTTTGCTGTGTGCTACAGCTCCGTTTGACTTATAGCCAAGTTTAGTTACTGTAGTTGCTGAAATTGTTTTCCTGTTCTATTTCCTAGTATTAAATTGCTGTAAAATTAACTGGAAAACTACTATTATGTACCCTGTTTCTTTCCTTTGTCTTCACATTCTGGGTCTTTTTTGTTTGCATGTGTTTGTTTTTCCTTTATTTTCTCTTCAATTGCATCTGTGAAGCTTTTGTTCTCAATTTTCATGTCATTTGACATGAGAGAAGCCAAATAAAATATTTCACTTTTCTGTTTCAAGTTAAAAACCAGTTTTTATGCTGAACAATAACTGTATTACAAGGAAGCCTGATGTGCCCTCAGTGCCATTACAATATGTTGAATAAAAGGTAATTTAATGGAAACAGCGGAGTATTTGAAAGTTCACTGCATGAAAATTGGATTTTTGCCTTTTATTATTTACATTGCACCTTATTCATATTTAAGGCCACAGGGATTATCATCCTTCTTAATGGCTTTATTTAATAAAGACTTTGCATTTCACAGTATAGGATCTAGCACGGGCTTCAATCTGTTATCAGGATTTCAATTAACTAGCTTTAGCTTCAGTTGACCTATAAATCCGATAAATATATCTAAATAATTAATTTGCTTTCACTGGCTGATAGTGGCTACTTTTAAATACAGCTGCTATGTACTTAGCTGCTGAATGGTATAGCCATGTTCATAACTTGCTTTTGTTCTTATGATTCTAAAGATTACAAATGTCTATTAAAGTGACTGGCTAGGCCAGGACTGGTCTCTCAATTAAAAGACCTTGTAGAGGGGCTACAGTTATGGCTGAGGACCATTGCAGCTAGGATGTACATGCACCTCGAATTTTGGGAGGAGAGGCTAGGAACGGGTAGATGTTGTGGATCAACACATCCCGTAATTGGAATGAATCATCCTTTGATTGTGGTTATGTATATGGTAAACCAAGGGTTGGACGTAGTCAATTCCAGGGTGGAAGAGTGGTGATAAATACAGGAGACTGAATGAAATTCTGTTGCTCTTACATTTGGGTCTTTCCTGCACCCATGTAACTTTGCCATCAAGGTTGGGGGTTTTTTTGAGTGACATTTAAATCTTGCTAAGCACACAAAACAAATAATGATGTTAATTTTTTGATGCATCCTTTTGTGTATTAAGAGAGACTGAAATTTGATTTTAAGTGAGCATTATAAACTGACAGGCTTGAAAAGGGGTGCCTCAAAAGTCCAGATATAGGTAGGGTCTACCACTTCCAATATTTCCTCCTTTAAATTCACTCTCTGCACACCAAAATATTGATACCCTGAAATAAGGAGTCAGCCTCGTGCCAAGCTCTGGGGACAAAACAAGTACCAAATAATTAGTTTGGTAGGACTCATGAAGCATGAACACAGAGCCAGCCCAGACACCCACTAAAGCTGCCATCCCTGCCCCAGCAGAGAAGAGCAGCCCATAGCCCCGAGCCGAGGAGCAGCAGTGCTGGCCCCTCGGTGCTGCACACAGGGGTGCTCAGCGATGCGCTCAGGACCAGCAGGGTGACATCCACATTGGCAGCTGTGGAAAAGCACTGTTGATCTGAGGTTCTTCCAGCTGGCTCACGTCCCGAGGACTGAGGATTTGAGACCTTCAGGGACCTGAAAAGACCAGGACACCCATCGAATTTAAAATGTTTAAGTTACAATACCTAAAGCTTTAATGATATTTTCTGCCTATTAATGCATGATTAACTGAGTGTATGTACTCAAAGAGAAATGTAATATTTATTAAACACAGTTAATTTAGACATTTTGGCATTTGCTATGCAAGGATTATGCATTTTTCCCAGGAGTTATGTTAATTATTTCAGCGTGATAACTTTAATTTTAAAAGGGTTTTTCTTTGCTAAAGGGAGGGTTATATGTGCATGTGTACAAGGAGAACTTTAATTAAAATTTCTGTTCTCCATTGTTTCAGGAGTTTAAAATGCACTTTTCCTCTGTGAGTCAAAAAGACTTTAAATTTACAGGGCTCAGAGGGTTAATGTATGAAAATGAACACATTCAAGGTTATATTGCTGACAGCGCCATTGTGTTGGCAAAGGAAAAAGATGAAACACAGCCTCAATTTACTTCTCTTGCTAAATAGCATTTTGTTCTGTATTGTTAGAAGAAATCATTCCATATCTGGAGAAGATGGAAAACATGGAACTCATGATGCTGCCTCTGCTGACCTTAATATAATTTTATTTTTAACTATTTCTCTCCCAGACCTCCTAAAAGGCTTGAAATAGAAACAACTCTGTTTTTCAGAGGAAGGTCTGAGAATTTCAAATGTGATCCTCATTTTTGGTGCCTACTGCAACAGATAAAATATGGGAAGTTCTCCTAATGTTTGTCCATACATCTGGACACTGGGAGACTGATGCTCTTAGATACATATGCCATGGGAAAATAGGATATTTTCAATAAGTTTGCAAAATATTAATGAATTGGTGCATTTAATTTAGCCAGGGTATAGGAGATTGTTGCCAGTGTTAGAGAATTGATGAATAAACTGGGGTAGGGGTGGGGGAAAGGCAAGGTAAGAGTTTGTGTCAAAGCTGTCTATTTCTTCTAGGTTCCTACAAGTTCTTCTGAAAACTTCTATGAATTTGAATGGAAAAGGAGAAACCCTAAAAAAAAAAAAATCCATTTCTTTCCTCTTATCAGATGTTGTTGTTTGTAGAACAGTTCTAGTAAAAATGCAACTGCTGTAAATCAGTACTTGTCCAGAGTAAGCTCCAGCCATGGAGTACAACAGCTCTCCAGAGAACCCAGAAGGGACACCAAGGTAGCTTCTCTCTTTGAAACCTATGATCAAGATGCTGTATCGTTCACTTGTGCCTGCACCGCCCTCTCCTGTTGAAATTCTCCCAGAAAAGTCAGGAGGGAATAAATGCCTCTGCTGCTGCAGCTGTCTCAGGTTTCCTTTGGTGGTGCTCTTGACGGGGTTGTCACCTGTCCTTCTGAAAGGGTTAGGATTTGCCACCCAGATGTTATTTGCTGAACCACTAGCCCTTATATATGATGTATCAGCAACACAGGTCAGGAGCCACATCACTGGAAACTGCTCATCTGCTAACCACCATCTGGCAAAGCAGCTCCTGTAACAACAAGAAAAGCAAATAAAGAAGAATATAAATGTTTTGATTCAGGACTTGTATATTCCTTTGAAGGTTGATAGCAAAGGGTCAGTCTATTAAGAAGGAAAGTTTGGTCTCACTTCAACTTGCTGCCTCAGTGAACCTTTGTTTCATTATTTTATTTCAATATAAATGTTGCTATTTTTACCTTAAAAATAACAAATGTTACTGATAGAAAATGATCTGCTAAGACAAACAGATTCATCTATAGCTAATAGAAACGCTCTGTTGCTCCTTCTGTACAAGGCATGCACACCTTTCTCTTGGGCGTTTGTGATCAATCTGTTTTTCTTCTATTTGCCAGTGGAAAGGTCCTGTCTCATTTCCAACTGAAGTGAGTAAAGTTGATTTGGGCATACACAGGCTGTAACTTCTACACATACCCCTGCTACGATGCGGTGCATATTAATAAAATTTCTAAAATTATCTTCTACTATTAACTTATTTAATGCACTAAAGCCTTCTAAATGAGTTCAGAATAAGTAACAGAGTTACCCACATTCAATACTTCTTACCAGGTGCATTTGTATGAAGGATTGGAAGGAGGAGGCAACATGCCCTGGGTTTTTAGCCCAGGTGGTGGGCCAGGGGACTAGGACTCCTGGGGGTGTTGAGGAACAAACACACCTGGTAGGATGAAAACAGCCCAAAGGGTCCTTAAGAGGGACCTGTAAAGAAGTACCGAAACAGGGCTGACGTGCCTCACAGGCTATGTACAACAATCTGGGTCTGAATATGAAGACTGTGTCCCTGCACATTGCTGGTAGATCACAGAGTCACAGAGTGTTTGAGGTTGGCAGGGACCTCCGGAGGGCATCTAGTCCAAACCCCCTGCTTCCCCTGCCACCGGCTGGCAAGGAACACGAATGGAGGTGCTGAACAGCACATGAATGCAACAAAGACTATGCCAGGTCATGGCAGTGGAGACAGTGGGTTCAGAAGTCAGCAGTCCTTAAACTGTAAACCTGTTGTTCTTGCATTGTTAGGATCCCTCTTTGTTAATCTTTAAAGGATGCTTTTGGCTAGTTTCTTGGTTGGTTGTGTGTTTTAATGTTCATATCTGTGCAATCAGCAATTGGAAGCAGAGCTGGAAAGTGCAACCACTTCAGCCACTTAGATGTGAGAGTCTTTCTTTCCTTCAGACTTTGGAAATTGTCACCTGTCCTGAAAATTTATAGCTTGTCTTTTGCTTTGGGGCTACTGTGAGTTAATCTGAAGCATTTATAGCTATTTTAGTTGTTTGACAAACAGGTTCAGCCAAATAAGAGAGAAATCAGCAGAGCAGATTAATAGCAGGGAGTCCTTTGTTTAACTTGGCAAGACTCATCACAAGCCATCAAAGCAAGCAGTCGCTTTGTCAGTAGCGTTGAATGAATGAATATTGTAAACAAAGAGGTCACCAAGTCTTACAGCCTAGTTTTCCTAAGAAACAGAAGGGGTTGCCAAACAGCTTTAGGACTAGAATATAGGTGTTTTGTGTATTCAAAGCATATGGGGTTCATAACTACTATTCCCTTTGGTATTGGTCAGTTTTCTGAAAATACAGGAAGGAAACAGGTTTTGAAGGAGCCCAGACATGACATGCAACCCATCTGTTTTTCTGAACCATTTCTCTAAATTAATTCCATTGCTTTCCAAGTAGAGTTGATACTAGAATGTTGAAAACAAGAGTATTTCAGAACCAATTTTGAAAGGAGTTCCCAGTGGCCTGTTAGAAATGCAGGTATTCTGATGATAATTCCCCATTCCCAAATGAGGTATTCACTTAAGGCCCTAGTTCAACAGAGGCTTTTAATGCATACTTGTGTTAATCTCTGTTACTAGAGTTTTGCCTGTGGTTAACTCTAGTAGTGTGTTCTCAATTAAACGTGTTTCTGATGTGTCCTCTGCAGAAATAAAGGGCTGACTTGAGGTTAGAGATAATTTCCTATAAGTGCTACTGAACTCTGTTCAGGCTGTACCTGTCTGCATCTATTTAGCACAAGGCAAGGCTCCTATCAGGAATTGTTTAAGAAAACAGCTGAAATCTTCCAGTTGATTAATTCATAAGAGAGGACCTGAAGGAGTTAGGCAAAAAGCAGGACTATAAAATGTAGTTTGGGGTTACTGCTCTTTGTCAGCTGTTGCAGGGACCATGAACATTTTAAGTGTCATAGGCATCTTTAATTATATATGGCTTACTTCCTGAAATATTCATAAGAAATGGAGATATGAAGTGACAGGTCTGGTTGGAAGGTATAAAGGTTATTCTTAAATATCAACAAGGTGATTTCCCCTACCAGGTTTTCCATCTAGCAAAATAACTGGATTGCTGTGTTTACAGGAAAAAAAAGTCAAAGCTGTTCTTTCACCCATGCATCTTCTTCCACCCATGCCTTCCTTGCCATCCCACAATAACGATTGGTGTAGATGTGTCTTAAAGTCCTAAGCACTGCAGGTGTGAAAAATTCCTGGCTCCTGATGAGGAGCCAGGGAGTGAAGACAGTGATTTATAGGACAACATAAGCATTGCAGAATTCAGAAGCAAGTATACTCTTCAGTTTTAAGTTTGATGAGTCCTGTGAGCCCTGCAGGACTGGTGGGCCCCGTAAACCATATGGTTAGCAAGTTGTGCAAATTCCAGTCTGAAACAAATGTAAAAATAGAAGAACTGGGTTTAGCACTGTTTTTTACTGCCTGTGCTTACATTAGGATTGTGTTTGAAATAGGAACACTAAATTTTTACAGCTGGCAACAGGTGGAGGAGGATGAACAGAAGGACTGTGTTCTGGATGTGCAAGATGCAGACTATGGGACTTAAAGGTGCTGCTGTTTTAATGACATAAGTCATTTAAGTGTGGCCCAGCAGTAACCCCCTTGAGGCAGCCATCAGTCATTTCTGCTCACTCGGGACTGCCACTGGTTCAGTGTGCATCCCACTCCCAGCCCCTCACTGTGCTGGTCACGCAGGGGTGCTGGAACGGGGGGAAGGGTGAACCAAACAACTGCAGTGTCATCCTAGTCCCTCCATCTCTGGGGAGTGCCTTTCACTGAGTTTTGTTTCTCATCTCCTATGCAAGAGGGAACAACCTCTCTGCACTACCAGCCTGCACTGCACACTAGCTGTTCAGACATGGCAGCATTTGCTTGAACCACTGCTGCCCTGTCCCCTGCCTTCTCTGCAGGTTGCTCACATGTTTCTCAGTCCCTGACGCTGGCTCAGCTATATGTGACCCTGCAGTGCTTCCTCCCTGTCTGCGCAGTTATGTTGTTCACTGCAGGTGCCCTTATTCACAGACACATTTAGCTGCAGTTATACCAAGCCTCATTTGGCCATCTTGAATGGTATTTTGAGCCAATTCGTGGTCATTTTTAGGAAAAGATCCCAAACTTAAGCCTTGCTTTAACCAGATGACTTGGACATTTACTTGCAGGATGCCCAGTGTTTACTAATTCTGCCTAGTGGCTGCTGCTGTCTTACCAGCAAGTACCTTGGTGCACGTGGTGCTTTGGATGGTCTTAGACCACTCCTTCCTCAGGGGTGACACACCGTGACCCAGCAGGACCCGGATCACTTTTGGTGCCTCCTACTAATTCACATGACCCTCCTAAAAGTGGGGTAAGGCAGTAGAGCACTCGTGGCCTGTGCTTGCCAACACTATATAAGTGAATGGAACCACGTGGTCATTGCCTTCAGCCTTCTCTTATGGGAGACATCTGCAACAAAAAAGTCATTCTGGAAAGATCCACAAACCACCTGTCTCCTGATGGCCTGATTCAGCAGAGGCTACGAGTCACTTAGCAGCATTTTTTTATTAAATGTAAGATCAAAACTCAAAGGAAACAGCAGGAGCAGGATGAGCCCTGCTGTGGATGCTGAAGACTTGGTTGCTGAGAGATTTTCCAGCTTTCTACCAGCATCCGTGTGAAAGTCCTTGCTTTCACACGGACGCTGGCCGAAAAACAGTTAGAGGTTTTTGTAAACCAGTCCTTTATCTTGCAGGTGCAAGTTGTTATGCAGTATTGTTGTGGTACTGACTGGAGAAATATTTTGAAATGGGTGTTGTAGGGTTTAGCCAATCATTCTAAGAGGTGGATGGTTGGGGACCAATAACCTTATGCCATTCAAGCGAACTAATATATATACACGAGTCCATAAATTAATAAATTATTCTATTCCTTCCTGGATCGGGCCTATATTGTTTCTTGCCATCCCTGGCACAACAGCGACACCCTGCTAGTGTTAATAGATCCCTAGGATAGCATGGAAAAATCTGGTACAGTATACCCAGATATCCAGGAAAACATCTCCCCCAGCTGGGACTCCATTTGATGTGAGCATAGGAACAGAGTATGTCAGCCCCACATGTGAGGGGTTTTAGTGCCAGGGTGTGCTGAGCTGTGCCCTGCCCAGCACCAGCTCTCCAGCTGTGGGAATCTGGACACTGCACAACCCGTACTTTAAAATTGTCACAAGCTGGCATTTTGTGAGCTGCCTCTTCCCATGACTTGGAAGAGCATCTGATTCCCAGCAAGCCTCAGCACTAGGCAAATTGCTGCTTTCTTACCCATTTGCAGCCCTTGGAGTTCTGTATGAGGTCAAATTGCTCAACCAGACACTTCCTCCTGCACCTCCCCCCGGCCTCATTTTAGGTAAGTCCTTGCTGGCATGAGGAGCTGCAGAAGTAGTCTCAAGGAAAGAGCAATCCTGAGCATGGGTCCTGCCTGGCTGCATGGCATGTAAGCACTTGGTTGCAGCTCTTAATTAAAGTCTGAATGATGATGGACCATAAGGGGTTTTTACTAGGCCTCTTGGGATTTTTAATTTTTTTTTTTTATAATAAGGACAATAGGAAATAATTGCCAGTTGTCTGCATCAACAAAGTCTGGAGCAGATGATAGGGACAAGCTGTTGGATCTCTAATTTGTCCTTGATCACAGCAGTGCTCCAGGTGTCTGGTAATGGAGTAGTCAACATATTATGTCTTGTCTGATCAGCAAAATGTGAAGGAATGCTGGTGGTTTATCCCAAATATCATTCTTCTGCCTGCTTTATGTGGCTTTAAGTATATATGTGTATATATAGGGACAATACAGTTAAAATTTTTTTAAAAGGTATGAATTCTCTGAATTACCATGAAAGTTCAGCCTGGGGTCTGGCTGTTTCATTTGTACAGATACGTTTAGGAGGAGGGAGGCCGATGTTATTTTCAGGTAAATGGGGTGTTCTGCTGCTGTTGGTACCAGGTAGTTTGACGAGGGATAAAGGGCTTTTAATTTGGTGACCACAGTTGTGCTTCACAGAGCAGTTGGGAAGAGTTCTGGAGCCAGAAAAGATTGTGATCCTTCTATGTGCTTGTTCAGTGATGAGTGTTTAACATTGATGTTGGTAAGTAAATCTCTTTTATGAAAAGCAAGCTTTAAAGGAAAAAGGAAGTCTATCTGTTTGCAGCCCCAGACCTGATGGCACTTTGGTTTTCATTATTCTTTATCTGCAGGCACCATTCTGTCTAAGAGATCCCAGCTTCTCTCACACCTGGTGACACATTACTCTCTTAGGAGTCTGTAGGATATGTGTGTTTTAAAAAATTATATGTATTCAAGTTTTACGGTAAAAGCATCACGTGTTACATTTTAGCTGTATCAACCAAGGGGAAAAACATTAAAAAGAAGGAAGGAAGGAAGAAAACATTACATCAGAGCTGAATAATTTTTATACTCGATTGTTTCACAGTAAAATGTAGTACAGCGAGTGTGCGTAATTTACCTCTTCTTGTTGACTCCCTTTGCAGAACTGTATCTGAATCATTTCCTGTTAGTGAATAAAATCAAGAGGTTTTCAGGGTTGTTTAGTCTGGGCAACTGGGAGTTGGTGTAGCTAATGTGTTCCAGGAGGTTAACCACTGTGAACTCTCTTGTCTGAGCCATTTCCCTTTTTTGGGTGGTTTTCTATCCATACAGTTGCCTTTCAGGTAGCAAGTTATCAGCTGTCTCGCCTGTAATGTGAAAGAAATGAATCTGTGGCAATGTAAAATCTCAAAAACGTGTATTGTCTGTCTCTGCTATAGCCAGGGAGGGGGTAAAGGAGAGAGGCTCTTCTACAGCAATGATTTTTCCTCCCAGAATAAAGACATTCATGCTTTATGTGCAGTAGTTTTTGAAAGCCTCATTTTGTATTCACATAAAATCATGGTAACAGGCAGGGTATTTATCTGTGATTCACATCTTTAACTCATGGGAATGTGTTTCCTCTGAGGCATTTTAATGGAAATTTTTATTTACTGATAGAATCCAAAAATGAATAGGAATTTTAGGTGATGCCAACAATGGGGAGTAATTAACACAGACTCCTTCTGACCTCTGTGGTGCTCTTGCTGTGGAAAACTGGGTGCAAGCAGTGTGGCTTTGCGCAGGCAGAGCCATCTGGAACGGGTGATTACATGGTTTGTGTTTGGCTCCTCGTGTCGAGATCCTCAGGTCAGAGGGTTTTTTCAGCAGCGTGGTTTCTGTGGCATCAAGTCGCTAATCACGCGCGGGATGCCTGCAGGCGATTGCTGCTGGCAGTGCTTTCTTCAGCGTTTAACCTGGGCGGTTTGGAACACCACTGCTTCTTGTACTTTTTTATTAGCTACATTTGTGGGCTTTTCATTGATTTCCACCCCCCTTCTTTTTTTTTTTTTTTTTTCCTTTTAACAGCGACTGATGTATTTGTAATTAATTATTTAGTGGGCATAGTATGACATAAAAGGGAATATTCTACACATTATTTTATTTTTCTCCTTTGTGTGGCTTTTCTCACTATCTCCCCACAGCTGATCTCATGGATGATGACAGTAACTGCTAATGGGCTTCCACTTGTCCGCAGTTGTAGGTATGCTACATTTCAGTCTGTGCATGGAGAATAAATTCTCAGGTTCCTTAATGAATATTTGGAGAGTATTTTTCATGTGTAACAGAAACACGCTAATGGATGGCAAAAGCCAATTCCATTCTTGAGTTTCAGATTAATTTTTATAAAAGCTCTGGGTTTAATTCAGTTCAGATTGTGCTCTTAAATTAGTAATAGAGGAAGAATGGTGAATATGGTGAATACTAGAAAGCTGATGTTCATTATATTAATGTTTAGAAAAGAAATGCATTCTTACTTGTCATACAGTTCACATTAACAGGATGGCTGCAAACCATAGAACTCTATTGTAAATGGTACCTTATGAACCATTTCTTTACAAATTTCTGTTTAACTTAAAACAGTAATCAACCCTTTTGAAGCATTTTAAACATGCTACGTAAACCCCTCCAGTATTTTTTGGTAGGCACTTTTAATTAGGATCATAGTGGACCCCAAATCTGTAGAATTAAAGGAAGGTGAAAGCCTCTTAACAATTTTTTTTATTTGTATGTTTAACTAATACTGTACCAGGTCTTACTAGCCGGAGGGTCCAAAAGAAACACTGACTGAATAATTTTATTTCTAAATACATGTACCTTGACAACAGCAGTTTTTAATAGCAGGGTTTCATTCTTTATGTATGCAGGTGTAAGATAAGAGTGCTTCAGTTAGCTTAACAAAAGTCAAAGAAAATATGCTGACACTGAGAGAGGTCATTGGACTTGAATAATGCATTGGGTTTTATTAACAGTTCTTTTATGAAGGTACTTTCACGCTTCACATGTAGGTTTTACATGCACCCAACAGGCAGAAGAAAACATGGGAAGTTGTGTGGCAAATGGCTGTCTCTCATCATTGCTTAGGGGTGGATGGTCTCAGTGGGTGGGGGAGGATGCGAGGTGGGACCATGCTGTCCATCACATCCAGCTGTGGCCATACCTGTTCCTGGGACCCCAGCCATCTCTGTTTGCTTCTCCCCACTTTAGGATGTGATTTGAAAGTGGATGCCTACAGCTTCAGACAGAGGCAGAATTTAATGCAGGAATTGAGCAGGTTGTCTGGGGGAAAGGGAGGAGTGAGAAGGGACCCCAAAGCCACCTGGTGCAACTACCTTCTGTTGTTTCCCTTCTACAACTTCTGGTTAGGCTGGGAAAAATAAGAGATCAATAGCCTTCGGCTTTAAGAACCCTACCTGAATGTTTATTAATTAGAGGTCCTCTAATACCATCTGTTTTCTCTGAACGTCTTTGGACAGTAGTAAGAGTAAGACAGAGTAAGTTCCTTGCTCAAAATGTTGTTGTCATCTGTGCTGTTTCTGAAAGTTGGCTTTAGCTGCCTCATTTGGGCTCTTGCAAAAAAAAAAGAAAATGGACATTTCAATTATGTGAAGTGTATTTCTGAGAAAAAGGTTAAAATCGGCCCATTTGAATGAATAAGAAATGCACCTAGTGATGGTTCTTGAGCCAGAACATGGTGTGTCCTTTGCTGGCTGTACTGAGAGCTCTGCTAGCCAGCTTTCCAGTGTTTACAGCACACATACCATTTTTTCATGCAACTTGGACCATAAACTCCTGAAAGCCAGGTTTCTGATTTTACCTCTTAAAGTCCCCTGTTAGAAGGCTGTTTCCAAAATGTACTACTAGTAACAACAACCAGCTGTAGTGCAGTAGTGCTGTTTTCCAGCTCTGCCAGGTCATTCATGTGACCTCCCCTTACCTCAGTTTCTCTGGCTGTGAAGTTAATGTTACTTTACTTTCTTATCAAGAGGAGATTCTCTGAAGATTCCTTCATGTTTGCAGCTTTCCATATAACACTTTTCCATGGTCTTGCTACTTGTGGATTGGTCTTTTTGAGAAGTAAAGTACAGGGAAGACTGTAAAAAAAAGTTGGCATATGGTTCTAAATGAGCTTTTCTTGCAATGGTGTTTGGGTTTTTTTGCTTTTCGTGTGTTTGCTTTGTTTTTGTTTGTTTATTTGGGTTTTTTAGTGGTGTGGGGTTTTTTCTCTAGGTAAATTTGTGGTTCAGAAATTGACTTAAAAAGCAGGAAAACAGCAGACATAGGGGACGATTGTTTTTTACCTTTTACTTATGTAACCACTGCTTTTCAGAAACCTGTCATAGGATTTTTTAGGAAGCAGTAAGGACTTCAGATCTTCACTCTTTTGCCATGTTTATTTTCTACAGGCTGAGTAGGATTCCCTGGGAATAGTTACAAATTCAGGTGTGAAGTTAGGTATATTGTTGAAAATATGCAGACGGTGTTCATGCAGTCTCGAGGGAGCAGGCTTGCTCTGTTTGCAGGGCACAGTGCACTTCAGCAGCCAGAGTTTTGCAACAAACTGATGACACTTTGGGTAAGGCTAATGGAATCGCTCTTGTACGAACACAACACACACTTCAGGTGTGCTGGGGGTTAAGGAGGAAGGTGCTTTACAAGGGTACATCAACAGGATTACATCAGTAGGTAGAAAACATGATTTTTCAAATGCTTTGGACAAACCTAATTCTTAAGTTTGTAAGATGAGATTTTATTCTTCCAGTCTTGACATGCTGTTGAGTTCCTATGGTCTTAAAAAGGAAATGAGAAGTGGAAGTGTACTGAATGCTGCCAAGCCCTACAGTTGTTTCCCAGCTTGTTCTCTAGCCCTCTTCATTTTCTATGATACTTTAACACAGCTCTTAATTTCTGGTACCTATGAATCTGGGAGGTGGTGGAGCTTGAATTAGAGCTTTAAAGGTGAACAGCTTTTTTTTAATGTCTACTGTAAATGCTCAGCAATTTAATGATGGGAACACTACTCTTTGGGGAGTTGTGGGTATGCTGCAGTTACTTTGAGCTAAGTCCCCTTGTCACCTATGGAAAACACATGATGTTGCTAACACTCGAGGAACCCGGTGTGTTTAAATTAGCTGTACAGGGCAGCTCAGTGCTCAGCACACTTGCAGGCTGTGGTCAGAAACAACAGGTTTCCATGGGTGTCACCACAGAAGGGTGCACTGGTGCTGCAGCCTTTAGGGGTGTGATTTGACTTCAGCGCATCTCTGCTTGGGTCCAGCATTCCCACAACCTCCTATGGTGGGAGTGGGCATGCCATGATTAGAGACATGCAGGAAAAGGTCTTCAAGTCCCTGGGACCTGGCTCGTAGTTCCTTGGCACCAAATTCCCAGGTAGCCAAGAAGGCTTGTGTCAGATGGAGTGTGGCCAGCAGGACAACAGAAATGGTTGGTCCTCTGTACGCTGCACTGATGATGCACACTTTAAATACTGGGTTCAGTTTACGACCCTTCACTACAAGAAAGACATTGAGGTGCTGGAGAGTGTCCAGAGAAGGGCAACGGAGCTGGGGAAGGGTCTGGAGCACAAGTCTGATGAGGAGCAGGTGAGGGAGCTGGGATTGTTTAGCCTGGAGAAAAGGAGGTTCAGGGGAGACCTTATAATTCTCTACAACTGCCTGAAAGGAGGTGTGGTGAGGTGGAGATCAGTCTTTTCTCACAAGTAACAAGTGATAGGATGAGAGGTAACAGCCTCAAGTTGTGCCAGGGAAGGTTTATTTCTTAGATAGATATTAGGAAAAACTTCTTCACTGCCAGGCATTGTAACCAGGGAAGTGGTGGAGTCACCCTTCCTGAAATCGTTCAAAAAACGTGTGGATATGGCACTTGAGGACATGGATTAATGGTGAACATGGTGGTGGTGCTAGGCTGACAGGTGGACTTGATGACCTTAAGGGTCTTTTCCAATCTTAATGGTTCAATGATCTGTCCCCTCCTGCCTAGGCAGTGACAACAGCACTTGAGCCATGTACTAGAAACCACTACTTTGGATTACTTTGCAGTGTTAGAAGACATGGGTTTTGTTTTCTGTTCTGCAGCAAACCATGGTAAGGATCATGGTTTTTGTTTTGTGTCATGGCCTTTGTTAATCCTGAGGCACGGTTTCAACAAAAAAAGCATATATGAGATGACAGTAGTTTCAATAGATGCTTTAAACATGGAAGAGGTGTATCAGCAGAGAGATCACAGAATCACAGAATGGTTTGGTGGGGACCTTGTAAGGGGCCTTAAAGATCATCTAGTTCCAACTTCCCTGCCCTGGGTGCCAGGGACACCTTCCATTAGACCAGGTTTCTCAAAGACTCATCCAGCCTGGTGTTGAACACTTCTGTGTGACCACTCATTTTACTGATAAAGGTTAATGAAGCCGTGATTTTAATTCCAGGTCAAAGGTGCAGGAGGTTTCATGTTGTCATTGGGAATTGTAACCACTGTGCTACCATATGTGGAAGTCACTCAGCTGTTACTTTTATTTTGTTGACCATCTGGTCTGCTGCTGCTGCAGACCTCAAGCCTTGCAAGTGTACATTGAAGTAACTTCCATTTCAAACTGTATTGTTGAAACTTGAAGCAGTAAAATCCACAATGAACGGTTCATTCAAACCACTTCAGCAATTACAGACTGGGAATGGCGTGTCTAGGTGATTGCTCTGTTAGTAGGAGCAAACATTTACAAAGTGTTCTTTTCGTTGTGGAAACTTGCACTGCTGACTTATAGAACAGGCTGGCCAGGCTTTTGTGCTCTGCAGACTGGATTAAATTGTAGAAGATTACTCAAAGGTTACTCATTACCTTGTAATGTTACATGATGGTGGAAAATACTTTAAGGGTTAGTAAAAATTGTCCTGTGGTCTTGCAGGCTGCAAGAACTATGGAAGAAAAAAGTAAAGCAAATGAAATTTGATACCATTTTTGTGTGTTTAGTGTAGAAGGCATTTTTAGTGTAAGGTGAATTGTTGTAGCATTCATCTTTCCAGAGGTAAAGATGGCATTCCTATAGAGAGGATAATGTTAATGCCTACAACATGTACATTCACTAACACATGTACTGTGATCCTTGTTAAATAAGCCTGAGGAATAGTGGGAATACTTCTGTTTAAAAGTAGATGCATTTTTCCTCATCTGTTCTGTTTTCTCTGGAAGCCACAGTCAGGCTCTGTAGCCTAATGTGGTTATCAGTATCACTGTGCTGCCAGGACTAGAAATTAGTCTTGTGGTGTGCTTTAAATAGGACTTAATTCAAGTTTGAGGCAAGCTGTTTGTGTTTGCTTATGCTGAGAATGTTTTTGTTTTTAAATAAATCAAAGCAAATAAAAGAAAAAAATAAGTAAACCATTTATATCTTTGTGCTTGGAATTGGTTTTACAAAGACTACTGTGATTTTAGAATAAACCCATATAGAAAGCAAATGTACATTTAACTTCAGTTAAACTTGTCTTATCCAACTACAGTAGGCATTATAATAGGAGTACTTATCATGAAATTTATGATACAGTCAAACCTTATTGAAATGCTTTTTCTTCAGATAGAATTAAAAAAAAAACAAAACGCAGAAGCAGAATGTAAACATACCTCATCTGTCCAACATCTCTTGGAGGCAGGCTGTTAGAAGTAATGAGAGTAGTTCTTCCAAACAGCTTGGTCTCCTTCAGGCTATTTAAAAAGCCTCAGCTTTTCCTACATAGTCTTTATGTTTTGATATCCCTTACGGGATAGGATGCTTTTCTTCTCTTCACTGCCCTTGACTTGTGTGCCAGGGGTTTCTCTTCCCAGCACACACTGTGCCAACACGTTCACACCATTCTGGTAGGGATCTCCATTGACAACCTCCCAGCTATGTCATGCCGAAGCTGCCTCGACCAGACAGATTATTTACCAGAAAGACATGGGGAACAGCTTGAGGTCTGTGGTTGTGTCTGCCCTGCTGTGTGTGAGCAGCCGTGGAAAGGAGCCCAGTGCCAACCTTGTCTCTCATCTATGTTGCTGCTCCGTGGGAGAGCACCGGTGCAAACATTGTGGGTGATGTGGCCATAGTGTGGGGCTCCTTGCCTGCTCCACATGTCTCCTTGTATTTCATCTATCTTAAATGGGTACCACAAGACTGAGTTTTAGCAGACAGAACAGCACAGGATCCTCCCCAGAAGGATCTCTGTCTTTCTCTAAGCAAAGACAGATGGGATTTGTGATTATCTGGAGCACAAGCTAAATTGTGTTCAAACTGTCAGTGCAGAGAAACATAAACCTGCAGCTCAGGTAAGTTGAGATGTTGCCATCGAGACTAATGAAACAGCACAGCTCAGAGCTACATTAAACAAAACTGCCTTGAGATACTCACCAAATCCACTGACGTGGAAATGTGTGTTAAGAGAGACGTGCCTCTGAGTCTTGCATGCTGCAGAGGTGAGACATGCAGTAAGCAGCTTTTGAGAAATAAAATTTCCAGCTCAGTTGCTGCAGTCCTATCTTTCTTACCAGGATGGCAACACGCCGCACTCACACCTCAGCGTGGATGCGAACAGCAGCACTGACAGTAGAGATGAGGGGGAGTGAAACTAAAGTCCCAACACAGAAAGCAAAAGCACAGCAGAAATTGTGTTGTAAACTGCTGCTGTCTTGGAAATAACTGTGTAAAACCATTGTTATGACAGTGCATTATGCTATTTTGTCAATATAAGTTCATGATACAGGATCATTTGTAAATGTTGGGTTGAGTCAACATTTAAATAGCAAGGAGCTTTGAAACACTTCCATGTGTCCATGTATTCCTATTGACCTGCACGACAGTTGTAGAAAGCTGAAGTCTCACTGCCATGGAGCTCTGCAGAGCATCATCCCCTACAGGTGTATTTGGAGGTCAGTAAACGTGGCTTTCGATCAGTTCCGATGGCTTAAGTAATTGTGACTTGATAATACACTATTTTAAGATTTCTCTAATTTTAGAGGAGCATTTTTTTGCAAAAAGGAGCATGGACTGTGATCTTGTGGTGCACTGGTGACAATAAAGACAAATCTTTCAGTGCTGGGTACTTTCTGTACTGGGACTGCACCTCTGTTACAGGGAGTGCCAGGCTTCACCTTTTACAAATTACACCTGTGAGGAGGGACAGAAAAGAGCAAGCAACTGTGATGTCTTCAACCAGAAAGCTATTAAAGAAGCACCATTATGATAACAAGCCCAGCATTATGTAGTAAAGCCGGCATCACACTTGTCTTTTGCCCATTATGCTTGTTTCTCAACTTCTTCTCTGTTCCCATGTTACACTGTGTGAGAGGTGTCACGGCATCAGCTTTAGACTCACCAGGTTAGGGCTCACCTTAGCTCCTTTCCTATGTTATAAATCTCATTTCTATGGGGAATCACTTTTTTTGTTTTAACTGCTGGCACTTTAGAACCATTTGACAGGAATATTTGTGAGATAAATGTTCCTCCTGCAGAAAAGGATAAATGTAGGTGTGTTACGGAAATAACTAATAGTGAACACTGTAAAACAGCGGGGAAGGAGTGAGGACAGATGGGTTTGTTTTTCCTCAGGGAATCTAAAATAAACTTGATCTGTCTTCTTTAAATCCTTACACTCAGTTGACAAAAATATAGGAAGTGATGTTTATTCATGTAATAGAAATATCTGAAAAAACAGTTTACATCGGCTAAGGAAATTTGGCAGGTCAGGGATTTATTTATGTATGTATGTATGTATGTATGTATGTATGTATATAACTGGGTTTAAGGGAGAGCTGATGCTTCACTGTACTCTCTCTGATAGTAACATAATCTGTTTTATTTCCATAGATGAATCCAAAATCTGTATTTGGCATTCTGTGTGTTCTGCAAAGGATATTTCTCTCTCAATTTAGGTCAGAGATTTTCAAAGGCATGTACAGCAGCTAGGCATTTAATTTGCACTCATGTTAATAGAATTTGACCAGTTTCTTCTTTCACATGCTTTTTGGCATTTTTCATGTCACAGTTTTTATTTCAATTGCACCTGCCTAGTAAAAAGGTGTAGGCAAAAGAGGCACATATCTGCCAGCTCTACTGCTTGTTGTACTCTTGATAGACTACTGCTGTACCTTTGTTTTGTTTTTGTTTTAGTCTTGTTTTGTTTTGTTTTTTGTTATTTGCCACATTTCTGGATGCCCAGCAAGTAGGGTGAGCAGTAGCTCAGACTGGAAAGCTGGAAATCCAACAGCCCAGAGCCAACAGCTGCTGGGCACTGGCTGCCAGTCTGAGAGGCTCCAGACACCTCAAGCTCCCTGCATCTGCAGGATGAATTGCTCCTGATCCACATGATAAATCTGACATGTGCAATGCGTGGCAGAGCTGTTGTGCATGTGTGCATCAGGTACAGAGAATACCAAAGGCATTGCCACGATTTTGAATTTATGGTAGAACACAGACCAGCTATCACCTAAGTCTTACTTGGTCTCTTTAGGATAGATTTTTCTTGTACGTGTGTAAGGGTTCATGTCTAAAATAGCCATAAAAGCCTACACTGGAGTTAAGTTTCTTAACCACACTTTTCTTTTAAGTGTGCTACTTGCAGAGATACCAAATACGCACTCCGTTTTTACTATCTTTCTTTTTTTTTTTTTNNTTTTTTTTTTTTTTTTTTGGCTATTTTAGTTTTTAAAATAATTTCTGTAGTTGTCCGGATTTTGCTTAGCCATCGTGCCTGTCAGCAGTGTGCTGTGGGGATCAGCGCTATGCCTTGCCTGAGGGAGTGTTCATTTGGATGTACAACGTTGTCAGTATGGAACACATTCTGGGCAGGATGCGAGCTCCTAGCCCCAGGGCCACGGCAGATGTCTCAATTGCTTTGGACTGAAATTGGTTCATTATTGCCAGTGTCCTATTTAGACCAGTTAGAAATAAGCAGTAAAAGACTAAATCGCTTGAACTGCAACTCTGTTGCAGTGAGGGTAAATGAATTTTTACAAACATTGGTGTTAGTAATGCATTGTTTAATAATTAATAATTTTGATGGACAAATAGACATTGCATGGCTATAACTGATTAAATGCTTTTCACATGTGCTTACTTTATGTGACAAAACTCTTGGTGAGCTGCCCCAGTGATGTGTCATTGTTACTAACATGCGGATTGTATATCAGCATATGGAAAAGCACAGAGTATTTTCAGTGACAACCAAAGCTTCTCATCCAACCAGATACTGTACCTGTGTATTTATGGTGCAATTTTTCAGTGGCTACACTATAAAGGACGTGTAATAATCTCTCAGACCAAATTAGTAAATTAGTTTGCTGCAAATATATCTGTGATGTCTTCAAAAATAATGAAAAGCCAAGAATTCGACAGGCACTGCTGTTTGCCCTTAAACACATGTAGGAAAGAGGAAAATAGATGCATTTAAAGGCATAGTATGTACAGATTTGCATAAGCATACACAGACACTTCCTGCAGTTACCACTGGCTCTTGCTAGAGCATGAGGAGCACAGTGCAGAGGAGCTGCATGGTTGCACTTGCTGCCAGTGGCCAAGTCCCCTCGCTGCAGACCAGGTTTGCTGCATGGTTGGTCTCTGGCGGCTTCTGACAGACTGAGCGCCACTTGTACATCACAAAGGATTTGAGACAAAATTCCCATTCCTATCCATTGAATGAACTGAGTGTCTAATAGCCTTTCTGTGAGGCCAATACAGCCATAACCTGGGTCACTGTCCCCTTCCATGTGAGGGACTGGGACAGCGCACCTGGGGCTTCAGTCATCCTCCTGTCATCCCAGCATCCTTCCCAGAGTCCATCCCAGGGAGGGCAGCACTTGCTTTGACTTAAATCAGGTGGACTTGTGGGCACCACAAAATGGTGGTGCCCACCCTGGAGCCAGTCGCTAGGCACAGGCTGCCCTGCCTGCTGTCCTTCCTCGGAAACCTGCCTGCTGTCTGTCCTTCCTGCAGCCTCGGGGATGCTTGGGCAGATCTCCTGGGGTGGTCAAACTTCAAGAAAACCTTTTTGTTAACTCATTGCAGAATGCTGCTGGGTTCCTTTTCTTGTGGGTGAGATGGAAATGATACAAAAATAGCCCTGTCACATCATATTCCTGAATTTCTGCTTCAAATTGAATACAAAATAAAGGGTTAACAGTGAAGAAGGCTATGGTTGCTTTTGGAAATCCAGCTAACAAAGCTGCAAACCGCATTTGCTTACATTATTGTTTAATATACAAAGGTTCAATTCTCTGTGTCCTTAGCCTGAAACTCAATAATGGGCTAAATCTGATTTGAACTGAACATGTTGTCTCCAGTTTATTTGTCCATTAAAGTTTACTGATAAATTGATCTTTCTGTAATGGTTTTAGTTAAGAGATACCCTATAAATCACTATTTTAATGGAAACAAATACAATATTGATGCTAAGTTCTTACAAGCAAAGCAATGGAACACAATTATCACAATTTATTAATAAACCAAAACAAACAAAGATCTTGTGTACCATCCAAGAAACTTGCTTTCTTTTGTTTAATCAGATGTAGTAAATATATTTTCATTATTGTTTTATAATAAGGTTTTGTATTTCTGAAATAGCTTTCCCCTTCAATGTATTAATCAAACTAGCCAATTTTACAGACTGACTCTTAGCTGCATTTTTCATTTTGGTTTTTGTGCCCAAGTACAGAAAATTACTTCACTTTTTTAAGATACATTTGCGTCAGAAGTAACAAGGTGTCTGGCTTGGAGCAGACTGTACTGGGCAAGTGAGGGACCCTCCCTGCCCTCAGTCTCAGCAGGTCCCCACTCAGTCCTGCCATGTGGGTAGGGATGGCTCCCCATCCAGAGTGAGCCCAGGGACAGGAAAAGGAGCAGGTCTGTATAAAAGAGTGATTCAGACCCCCATAAGGCACTTTTTGCCTTCCTGCCCTGCAGGGTTTCAGTGCCTTAACTGCATTATGTACATTTGAGCCTCACATTTATATAATGCGTGGGATAGCAAAGCCCTTATTAGAAAGGACCACGTACGTCAATGGGTTTTGTTTCTGTCATGCCCATGCTTTTACTTCAAATTCCAGCTCCACTATTCAGTTTTACAAATGCTTTATAGCTACCACCTTGTAGTCTGAAAGTATCAGGAATTTTCTCATGATTTTTCATGTTACCCAAAGTGTACTAGAAAGGCTTGTCCTCTCTCAGAAACAGGCTTGAGTGTGAAAATCACATCCGCCTGCCTACGTCTGAACACTTTGATGATAATTTTAATTTGCCGTTTTCTGAAATAGACCCTTTATGTTCCTGGTAAAAAAAGCTGATAATAGCTTTTTGAGGAAGCCTGCTTAGCCAAAGAAAAAGATGTTTAATAATTTCCATCTTAACACAATAGCAGTTGAATAAAGTTATTTTCAACCTTTCTGGATGTTGCTCAGAATTTTTGTTTTGTTAAATGCAATTCAAAATTCTTATTTGTCTTGACTGCATGGTCACCAATGTACTTTGACCAGCCTAGAGTGGTATGTTGTAGTACACAAATGATTAAAAAATGGGATTTATACCCACAGCCACACATAAACGTGCACAGAAATCAGAGAAAAATGTCAGGCCCTATTTCTTCTGCATCAAACTACATAGCGTCCCTCATTAACTGAAATTGCTGTTTTTCCTGTTCTGTTATTGCATTTCTTGAAACACCTTTTCTGAGCTCGTGTAGCTCAGCCTTTCATTTACAGATGTACTGTGTGTGTGGAAAGAGGGAGATAGGAACTTACACTGCTAAACCTAAAAGAAGCTGTTAAAGCCTGAAAGAAGAGATGACTTGGGAAGGGGATAGGATCCTAAAGTTTCAACCACCACCATAAATGAATTAAGAAGATGATGCTTAAAAGTCATTAAAGCAGATTGCAAAATGTCCAAAGAAAGTAACCAGGGCAGTCAGCATGGGTCTGGAGCTGATGTCCATTCCGGATCTCACCAGCAGCTCTCTCTGCTGGGTGGTGGTGCTCACAGGGACACTGGAGTTGGAGTGGTGACCAGTACTGCACACTGGCGTAACCCTCTACCCCAGATACCCACCCTTGTCCTGTTATTCCCAGTAGCTGCATGGGTTGCAGGTTTAAGTTTTGAGGCTGCTAAAACGCCTAGGAAAATTTAAAAAACAGCCACTCACCTTTCCCTTCCTCTTTCTTCCTCCAGCTTCATATGGTCTGGGACATCCCTCTGGTCAGTTGGGGTCAGCTGCCCTGGCTGTGTCCCCTCCCAACTCCTTGTGCACCCCCAGCCCCCTCACTGGGGGGTGGGGTGAGAGGCAGAACAGGTCTTGACTCTGCATAAGCCCTGCTCATTGACAGCTAAAACATCCCCGAGTTATCATCACCCTTTCTAGCACAAATCAAAAAAATTAACTCTATTCCCGCTGAAAATCAGAACAGGGTGGGGGTGGGTTTTAATGCTGTAACGCAAATAAATAGTTTGTTTTCTTAAGGCACTCTGGAAGTGAGTTTGAAGATTTGGATACTGGGAAAGGGCATCTCCTTGCTTTTTTTACCTCCATTTTTGGAGTGAAGTTCTTTAATTTTTATTAGTGTAGGACTTCTCATTTCCAAACTCAGCAGGTCTTTAACAGTGTTTGGTTACCCTACGAGACCTACATTTCTGATTTACAGCTGATTTTTCAGTGACAGTAATACATCAACAGAGTGTAGCAAAGCTATCCAGCAAGGATTAGACACTATCTTTGTACCCACTGCTCTTGTACTGCAAACAGTTTATGATGTCTGTTGTAGGTCCCTTGAAAACTAAAAGCTTTTGAGAAATGTTGAGATGTCTGTTCCTTTCTTTTGTGCCCTGCACACAAATCACCCACCATGATAAAACTGGAGTCTAAGGAATCATAATTTAATCTTCTCTTGAGCTGGCAATCTGCTTCAGCAAGTCCTTCAAATGTCTCTTGGAGGAGCCTGCTGACCTTCTCTGAATGACATATTAAAGAACAATAGAGCCAGCAATGATGCCTCTGGAGTTGCTGCAACTTTGAGGTCAATTGTCACTTAGGATGATATATCTGAATTCACCATTAGTTTCTCAGCCTGCAAGGGGCTGGGGGCAGGCATGCTTACCTTGTACAAGGCTTAAAGGCCTTGATGTCCTTGATGCTGAAGCAAAGACAAAGGGCAGTATCACACAGTCAGCTTTATAAACAGAGTCTCCCATTGATTTCAAGGACCTTTATGCTTCTTTCCTGATGGTGCGAGACCTGTGTGAGAGCCTGGACATGGAGTTGTGTGGGCAAGCAGCAGTCCTGACCATTTAGCCAGGTGATGGGCTGCCAGCTATTAATTCAGGATCCCACTGAAGAAAGGCATTTGCCCCCTGTTTTCCTTAGCAAGTGTTTAGGAACTCAGAAAGCAAATACACAGTCCAATCTGAACAAATAAGGTTGTTCTCAGGGATTTCTCAATACTGGTTAATGCCTAAAGATGGTTAAAAAGCTCTTCTTGGAGACACAGGTTCATATATAAATAAGCTGGGAGCTGGTGATTTTTTCCCCACAAGAAAAGCACAGTATATTGGGTCCATAGAGCAAATGGGTGAACCTGCACTGTCTCATAGCTTATCTCCCTAGATTGCTTCTGGGTTCTGTCTCTAGACAGATAGTGGCTGCTCCATATGTACTGTTCTTCTTCCAAGCTGCCTGACTGACCCAGCTAGCTTCCTTGGAGAAAAGAGATAAGCATGACCTGGGTGCAGTCAGCCTCAAGGCTGTTGCCTGCTGGCAGCTGTACACAAGGGGTCTGCCTCCCTCCTGCCTGTGCTGTGCCATCACCTTTACCTGCAGCTCCTGAAGTCTGCCCTGAGCCTAGGTCCAGGCTGAGCCTTGCTGACTTTCCTGGTAAATGCAGCAGAGGAAAAGTAGACATTACTGTGATTTTGGAGCCTCCTGTGCAGGAACTGGATTTGGGAGGATGAGATGCAGCATCCAGTCAGCTTTGTCCCCCAAAGGTTTATCCATCTGACTACTTGCTATGCAGAAGGAGCCTGAAAGAAGTTTTAGTTTTACTCACCTGTTTAATTTCTGGGCAATGCTGGGACATTGATTTTGGAGTAACACCTCTGGCAGTTTCAGTGACTGCTTACAGCTTTTCTTCAGAGGGTGTATTTATTACATCAGGTTTTTAACTGCTGTATTTTCAATACTTCTAATGTCTTAATATCACAGTGCATATATATTGAAGAAAAAAGTCTAAGTTTTATGGGGTGCAGAAAAATGAATAAGGATCTAGGAGCCATCTGCTTGTTGGAAGTCAATCAGTTATTTTTAACATTATTTTGGAGTACATGTTGAATATGTAATACAGAAGGGGATGGCAGTGGTGATTCACTGAAATATGACTTACAATAGACATAGCAGAGGAATTCACAACTCGTTGTCCGTGGTGTCTCTGTTGTGGTGGGTACTGCAACCTGTGGCAACTCCAAGAGGCTGCTGGGGACCAGCAGCATCATACCAGCCATCCCTTGGGGTTTTCTCTCCTTGCTGCCTTAGCAGAGGCCAGCAGCTCAGCCAGCTTTCTCTGACACAGAAATCCTTCCAGGCTTCAAAATTAGCACTAACAGTTTGTTGTCACACATTTGTCTCATCTGCTGCTACAGCCTTCAGAGGTGAGTTAGACTGGGGAGAGCCAGAAAACAAAACTTCTGCTTCACCAGCTAGTGAGTAAATGGCTCATGGTGGAGCTGTGCCAGATATATCTGTTATTTTCTACCCCCAGAAGTGCTGGGCCTGCTTTGTTACACTCCATGTCAGGAAGAGAAAACCTGGCTCAATGACAACAGCCACTGATCCCTTGTCACCACGGGGAGGGCTGTGACACCAGGGATGCCACCCATCAGGCAGGAGGTCATGCTTGTATCCCGTAGCCAACACCAGATAACTGTCTCTGCTGTGAGACTTGTTCTGGTTGTCCAATGGAACAGGCAGTGGATGGTAATTTTGTCAATATTGATGCAAAATGATATTTTGAGACATTTGGCAAGAGCTAAGTGCCACTTGTGAAGGGTGTATCAAACTGAAAGATGAGAAACCTTTGGGTTTTTATTTTTTTTAAAAGTGGTGAAACAGAACAGTTGGAGTTCTCTAAAATATTTTGCGATGTAACACATTTCAAATGTTTACCAGATTATTTTTTAAATTCGAGTGGAAGTTGTGAATCCTTCTAATGATTCTGAAACGGCATGTTTGACAAATAAACCCTTCATCCAAAAACTTCACTTGACCATCTTGTTAGCACTTTAGTATGTTTGCACTGCTAACAAAATCATCCCACTCACTAATCCCGATGCTTGGACTCTGCCATTTTCTAAAGTGGCAGCTCAGTTTGAGAGGGGAGCAGAAGTGAAGATAGTTCAAGTTAAGTCTGCAGCAAGGACAGAGCTGCACAAAACCAAATCCAGGCTAGCACTCTGCAAAAATTTGCTGTCCTACCAGCTTGTTATTCTCCAGAAGTACTCTGAGTCTTAGGGCATCTGAATCTGCTTGCTGAATCATTTTGGCTAAATATAAAACAAAAGTAATAATTTTGCATTGGTTGAAATATTTCCTTTCGGCAGTTTCAAAACAAGATCAAGTTAAATTCTAATTTTGAAAATGCCATTCCAAACATCCACTTGAATTAATATGAGTTTGGACTGAAGCAAAATCAACCCCCCAGATAAATTTCTGTAACTGGAAAACACCCATCCTTGGTCCCTGGCTGGGGAACCTGCAGGGTTATTATTGTCTCGGTGGGACATCTGATGGCAGCGTAACCCTCCCTGGTGTGGTGGTGGCACAACTGCTCCTTATTGGTGTGGACAGCGGGGGCAGGTGTCATTTGTGGGCCCTGGGGAAGGGTCAAACAAACCCCAAGCCAGTAGCTGGACCAGAGCTCATGTTTGCAGCCAGCATGCTTACACAAAGGGAGCTTCCCATTTCTTCAGGAAACGTGAGTGTTGAGATAAACCCGGGCAAGGCTCTGTAGGTGGTGGTGTTACCCAGGTGCTCAAGAGGAAATGGTTTGAAGAGGTTCCACCACAAAAGGTGCCCTCAGGAGAAGTTCTGACTTAGAAGCCCCCTTCCCTCCCTGGACCCGGCTTGGGCAGTGGGGAGCTGCATCTGACGATGTCTTCCAGCATTTTGCAGCTTTTTCTCCTGTATCTTATTGTAGCCCTACTGCTGCTGCAGCATTCAAAGTTGGAAACAAACCCACCAGCCTCCCAAACCCTGTCCCTGGGTACTCCTGCCTTTCCCAGGGAGTGGGATCACTCTCTCCGGATGTGATCATATCCATTAATCACATGATTAGAAGCCCATCATCTTTCCCTAGTATCATTCTTTCTGCAGATGCTTCTCCATGCTTTTCCATAGTGGTTTCAGCCAGGCCACAGCACAACAAGGAGTCAATAACTGTAGCTGTTCTCACTCAAAAATTTCAATTTTTGAGTAATAGGAGCATTTAAAATTCATATGCAAGCAGACATGATATGGGAAAGCTTTTTTCATGCCACACCACACAGAAATTTTTGTGGTGTTTGCCCAGACACGATCATAATTCAAGGAAACAGATGGGACCTGTACTGAGTGCAGGAGTCTCTCCAGCCACTGCTGCCAGCCATGGACCAGTCTCCCTTTGCCCTCAGCCTGCAAAACAGGTACAAGTTCTGTTGCAACTACCCCAGCAAAGCTTTGCATTGGAAATAAGGAAATTTTCTAAGGAGTTTCACCAATTTTCCCCCACTCTCTGTGTTAGGGATAATGGGAATACCATGGTAACAGCTTTCCCTTGCAAGAAGGAAGTAATATTTTGATGGGGGCTGCTATACAAGATGGAAACAAAACTGATCCAAATGCTATGATTTTGAAATGAACTTACTAAATTATAGATAAATCTTCTCTGGAATGCATTATATAGTTATCTCTCTTCCACATATTTTATCCTTTTATAGATTTTTATAAAAGGAAGGAAAAAAATCAGGATACATGGGAGAAATAAAACAGGAAAAATAATAATAAAAATAATAGTTGATCATTTTCATCTACAGAAGGACATTATTTAAAGATTCTGCAAAAGACACTGAGATTGTTAAAAAGAAATTAACAACAACCCAACCTTACCATAATCCCTAGCTATTGTAAATCTCTTGCAGTTCGAGAAAATAGATGACAAAGTCTTGTCGCAGATAAGAAAAGCTTATTTGAAAACAAAGAATACAGACAAATCATGGACATTAAAGGTTTTCAATTATTCTGGTACCAATTAAAGAAAACAACTGAGAAAAAAAATTAAAGGAGGCTTATTTTCTGTAGAAATAATGAAGAACTGTTTTCCTACATAATTTGAATAAAAATCCTTCAGAGGCTAGTGAAGACATCATTGAAGGAAGTAATAAAGCTCCAGTTATTAATGGTTCCTTACTGTTCTGGCACAAACGTCTCATTCTCATTCAGGGCTACTGAGCTCTTTTACCAGCTGTAATTCTTCCCTCACAGCTGTGGGCTTAGGACTATGCACTTTGCAGTGGGAAGGACCGAAGACTGGAGACATGTTGTCATTGGATGACGTGGTGACAGTTCTAGGGGTGTATGAAGTCAGGCTCATGAAGCTGTGTCCGGTTTTGATACAAGTGCCAAATGCTTTCTCATTGTAACATATAGAAAGGGAAGGGATGCAGATGCTTTCATCCTCAAAGTCTTTGTGAGTAATGAAGTATATAAAGAGAATAGTTGTTTAGATTTGTTTGGTTTTTTTTTTTTTTCATTTTCATACTTAATGAACTGAGGCACAGACAGGTTTTCACAAAACTGGAAAGCTGGCCCACTGTGCTAACCAATGCATTCTCCGCAGAGAAAAGGATTTTACAATTGCTTTGTAAGGGTTGGTATTGTTAAAAGTTCAGTGTTAGCGACAAAGAAGTACTAGAAGAGGTCAGATAAGAAAGGCAATGCAGTCTGGAGTTGTTACAGGACTCCTGATAAGCAGCAAGGAACAACGCTTTCCAAGAAGTATGAAAAAGGATGCTAGGAGTTACTAGCTGGACAATGTCCTTTGAAATGCTGAATGTCTGTCTTGTTGGCAGACTAAACGCAGGAGTCTTTTATCTCCCAGACCCACTGGACTAACATAGAAGAAAGGCAGGGACTAACCTTTAGCCCTGAGGCCGAGTCACAGATTGGTTTGTACCCACATTGCTTATGGTGAGCTCTATCCAGAGCAGACTCGGTGCATCCAGCCCACATAGAACTTAACCATGAATCTCCTTGGGGGCCCCGTGTGGTGTTCCAGTAGCCCTGAGGTGTAAGCATGGTGAGTTTTATGTTTTTCTTTTCAATTTGGTGTTTTTTCTTTTCTGTTGGAGGGATGGTTTTATTTCATGAAGCTGAAGATGCATGTTGCATGACCTAGAGCATAGCATGAGGTTGTAAGACCCGAACTGAGCATACAAAACTTGTAGGGATAACATTACAAAGCTGCATGGAGCACAGACAGCCATACCTGTTGTCTTCTCCATGCTTTGGAGGAACACTCCCCAGAGTGAGTTGTTCCCAGGAGGGTGCTGAGGCTCTGGTTCAGGAAGTGCTGACTGGAGCAAACAAAGCCAGAGCCAGAGAGAGCAAAAAGTAAGCGCTGGGAATGATCAAAGCTGTCATGACTGACTTCACTCTAAGTTCAGCCAGAAAAGGGGGGAATACATTGTAAATAGTTAAACATACATGATCAGGAAAGAACAGCTGTTTTCATCAGTTAATTTGCTTTTGTATTCACAGAAGGGGTAAAGAAATACTTCTCATCAGAAGAGGTTGGGATCACTCAGTTCTGGGCTGGAATCATCTGATGTGAACTAGGGATGACCAGTGCCACACCAGCCCCAGCCTCGAGACTCAGAGCTAAGCCCCAGCTAGTTTTGCAGGGAAAGAGTGGGGTTGCCATCACCCCAGGGCTGAGTACAGCTCCCAGCCTGAGACCTGTGAAAACACATGTGAGCCTTGGGCAGGCAGCACGTGGGTGCAATGGGGGCACCCTGGGGGTGTGAGTGGGAGGCAGAGTCAGCCCAGTCCACCAACACGTGCCTTCACCACCCAGTCTCACCCTCGGCCTGCAGTTACACCTGCTTTGGGAAAGGGAATGGCTAGGAATGGCTGTTGGGTGCCTGACATGAGTTATCCCTGTGGGCTGCTTCCCGACAGCTTGGAAAACATCCCTGCTCTAGGCAGGCAAGTGGTCCTGGGGCCAACACAGCCAACTGGCCTCACTGCCTTCTTCACAGTGCCCAAGTCAGGCTTTGAGGATTAAGAGATTGCAAGATACTAGAAACAAATTTTCTGGTGGAATGCCAGTTATTTGTGCATTCCTATGCAGCTCTTAAATTTATACTTGCCCTGGTTTGGTATGGTTGCAATGCAGTGAGAAGGTACAATGTCCAACAATTTTCTTTCTTGCTTCACATACAGTGCTGTGAGCTTCATGGCAGAGCTAACAGAAAAGCAAAAGCCAGAAGGAAAGCAAATCCACTACCTTAAGAATTAAAAAGGAAAAAAAAAAAAATTGATAAATGAGAAACAGCCTTAATGCAGATTTCTAGTGGGCAGATGGTAAGAGACAGTTTTTGTCACTCAGAATGGTAGTGGTTAATTGAACACAAAAGATAAGGAAATAACAGATGCATTCATCAGTTAATTTGCTCTTGTATTCAAAGACAAGAAAAATTATAGTGACTTTAAGTAGGAGTTGTATCCCTGTTACAATAGGAAAGGGCTTATTCGGAAGACAGCAAGAATAGAAGGAGGTATTAAAGATGTCTCTTAAGTGGATGACAGAAAGCAATAACTGGCTACATCTGCTGAAGTTTTCCATTTTTGTTGTTCTATCATGAAAAGTCAGATCCCTGTTGATGCAAGAGGATGAAATGTGTTTGTTAATTATGTTTGAATAAGATAACAAACTGTGATCTCAAAGCCATCTGTAAATGTAAAACCAGGTGGCTGAGCAGCAGAATGAAGATTGCAAATAGAGGATCGTAAAAATTTGGGGTGTAAGAAGCACTTGTGTGTCTGGTCTGTTTATGAAAAAATGCAGTAAACAGTTTCTATATTTGTAGGCTTTACCTTGAGAACAGAATTGCTCAGGATTCCCTTTTGCTCTTTGGCCCTTCTTTTTATCAAGAAAATTAAGTTTTTTGCAGGCTGCACTGTAAGTGAATTCTCCCTGAGGTAACCTTTCTTTAGTATAGCCAGGTATGTTATTACCCCGATGTGATCTCCCGTGCTTCGCCAAAGATGCCACTTGAGCCCCTTTGGGGAACATTCCTGTGGCTCCTCTCCACAATTAGTGTCACATATGCACGAGTGTGGCAGGACATGAGACCTTCACACAATCAGTTGTGAGGCTCATGAAAAATGGTGCTTTATATTTCTCTGGTTTCTTCCTCTGACCTAGATTTTAGGATTTACTCCCCCTCCCTCTTTGGTTTGGGTTTGTTTTACTTATTCCTGGAAACCTGCTGCGATGATCTGAGTTATGGAGGAATGCTTGTCCTTCCAAATCTGAAGTCAAAACCCATTTTCTGCATTGAGTGTGTTTTCTCAGTGTTTACCCTTCTCTCTTTTTAAAGACACCAAAATTAACTACTTGAGATGACACTTTACACACCGTAACCTTTCATAATACAGAATTATTTTTTGTAACAAGTGGACAAATCACATAGAATGGGAAGAAGTACTTAAAGAAGTGAAAAAGACTGTTTTTCAGGAACATTTGGGTAATTATTTTTTATTTGAAGTACAGATTCACATTTTTTAAAAATCCATAAATCTTGCCCCCCGATATTTGTAGTAGGCAAAAGCCATTTCCATACACTTGCCAAACTTGCATTCAGTTGATATGTGTTTAAGGCATGAATATGTGGAGTATAAGAATGCAACCAAAATAAGTGTATACATGTTCCCTTTGTGAATATGATGTGCATATCTTAGAGATCTGTTATCTTTGTCAAGTGAAGTATGTTACTGCAAACCTTTCCTCAGGGTTAGTTCTTTAACTACTAAACAAACAGGTAAAACTAGGTAAAGCTGGGCTGCAGTTAGAGCAGAATAAGATAGAAGTCAGTGTCATTTAACTGAACTTCTTGATTTTACAAATCAAAAAGTGTTCCTCTGCAGCATTTTAACACATGCTTTGGAAAATAATCTGTCTTCATGAGTGCTGAGAGGCAGTGATATCCAGACATAACTTGCAAGAATTTGCTCTGTGTATTGCAGGCATCTGCAAAGCTTATATTATTGCAGCCCCTCCCTGAAATGAGGAGACATTTAACATTGCCATGGTTAATGTTAAATAAACAGTGCTGGAAAGCAGCTTTTAGAGTGAGCCCTGGAGTTTGATATGGAGGAGTTGTAACTCTGTAGGAAACTTCAGGTCATTTCTAATATAGCATTCACTATACCCTTAACCACAGTGGGAGCTTGTACCACTGGATCATGTACGTGGCTTTAGCTCTGTGTGAAAAGCAAACAGAAAATTGGAGCTAATTTGCATCATCATGTGAAAGGGTTACAGGAAAACCATGAAGTTTTGAGATAGAGTAAAACCTGAAACTTTGAAGGGATTTGATTTTTGCCTTGTTGTGGAAAGTCTAGCCTTTCCAAAATTTATCATAGTTTCTTGGAGTTATATAAGGTGTTTTCCCTTCTGAAATGCATGAATTAATTGATCAACCCAAATTTCAGTTTAATTAAGCTTTCACTTGTGACTTACTCTTTGATGTGTGTAAATATATTCTGTATAACATCAGCTTTTTTTCATGCTAATTTTGAAGTCCTTTAAAAGTGAGATGGGGATGCCTCTAATTGAAGCATTGGCTCTGTATCTCCAAAGTATGGTGCCTCCTAATTATTTATTACTTCCCTCTGGAGAACTATCAAAGTGATATTCTGAAAATCTGAAATTCTGAATTTCTGGAATACACACTGTATTAAAAAATGTTGGAAAGCTATTTGCAAGATTTCTTAAGCAATCAGAGCCCTTTAGGATGATTTCTGAATTGGCCGTTACAGTACATGACACGCACAATGACGTTAAATTATCATTATTAAATATTAGCAAGTAAAAATGAGGCAGAAGCATCTATGTGGAGTGTCTCATTGCTGCAGATTCAGAATCTGAAATGCCTGTCACATCTGCAGCTCATTATGACCCGAAATGGGAGAGCGCCTGGTACATCTGCGAGAACAATGCCTGGTGACTGCTGGCGCAAGTGGACGTTGCTGGTGCAGGGTGTGCAGGGTGCTGCCAGCAAGTCTTTATCCTCAATGTCACGTCCCACATTGCCTCCTGACAGCTGGCACGGGAGGTCATCATCGCCTTTGCAGCACTTTGTCTTCATTTGTATTGAAAGCACTGAGAAGCCTCATTATTTTAGAGGAGGGCATTTTCATGGGTGGCTGGTTGTTGCCCACGCACTGCCTGTGGGACCAGGGTCTTGTTTTCCATGCTTGTGGCCAGCAGATCCTTGGCTGTCTGCCGCAGGGAGGCACAGGCATGAGGCCAGGAGCACCTAGTGTTGAGAGGGCTGTGTGCAGTGGGTTGGTGGGACCCATTTCCCTGGGTCTTCATTCCAGTGTCACAGGTGTGGTGGAGTTGATGGTCTTCATCTGATGTGGATGGTAGGGCTTGGAGGGATTTGAGTACTCAAACTCAGTGGAAAGTTCACAGGAACAGAAAGAGGTACATCTTACTCATATGAACGCATATGCCCCTCTCCTCCTGTTTTCAACTTTGAAACAAAGAAAAATGGTGAAGATCTTGGGTTTAGTATCCACAAAAATTGTATTTTCCCCAGCCTTGTTTTCAGGAATAGAAGAATCATTTTAACAAGCATATCCAACAGAACCAAAGCAAAGTGCTCCCTTGGTATAAGCCAAACACCTGGCAGGGACACTGAAACCCCGTCAGTTTAAGCCTGGCAAAGCACTAAGCAACTGAGGGCAGGTGGGAGGCAGCACATGGCAGCTCTTCCCAGGAAGGACTTGTGCCAGACCTGGTCCACAAACCTCCTGCAGCCCTGGTGATGCTTGCAAGACAAGCAGCACTGCTGTGACAGTTTCCATTTACCTGGGTCACAAACCCCAGACCTTGCTTCTCTTCCTTGTAGTGTGCCACATGTGAAAGGCTGCCTGCAGGACACAGGTATTTACTTCAACCTGTTGCTCGCCAGAGAAATTTAGGACTCAGCAATACAGGTGGAGTCAAACTGAGCTCACCTCCATTCATCCATGCACATGTAAACAGGAAAATAATGGCTAAATGGAACAAAAAACCCCCCACCTTGGCTTGATGGGGTTTGCCTGAACATGTTTAGGGAAGTGGAGGTAGAGGAGAGCATCTGGGGATTGTTTTGCAGGGATGGTGCTGGGCAGAAAGCAGGCAGCCGTGTTTGCAGCAGCTCACTTTAGTGAGCACAATGCACACAATTACTGAAGTAAGAGATGTCAGTGAACAAATGCATTTGGCAAACTATTTGTGCTTAATGTATGCTGATTTGTGAAGTCTCCAGTGGTTTTCTTTGTCCCTTGGGAAAAAGGGTGGGGGGGGGAGAGAGAAAGTGTCCGGTTGCTATGACAACAGAGCAGGGCTGAGGAGAGATGAGACTTACCATATTTTCATTTTTGGTGCTCTATATAAAATTATGTAGGTAATTACACATGTACTGATTTGCCATGCAGCAGAGCAACTTCTTTTCAGGACACTGCATGTCATACAACACAATGCTGAGCCCCTTTTAGAGCAGAGACACAAATGTATTGACATTTTGCTTGGAATATTGCTGGAGAAATTACAGCAGCGGGAACGAAAGAGGGCGTGACAGCAACCCTGCTCTCCTTTAAGAAACAGAATAAGAATCAATTAACAAGTTGCCAGTGGAAACCTGGCTATAATTATAGCTCTGTTATGCTGGCCGTGTTGTTTTCCCATAGAAAATACAGTTTTTAATTAATTTGTGGATTTGGCACTGACACCTATGCGCTCCCTGGCAAGAACAAAGTCGGTGTTTCCCTGCTCAGGATTGGCACTTTATTGTAACTAAAGGTGCCAGTAGCACCCACAGAGCTGCCCTTAAGCAGGATGATCTGGGCATGGTTTTTCCCAGGCTGGAGGGAAGCAGGTGTAGCTCTTCCTCCCACATTATAGTTTGCAGATAAGAAAGCAAAAGGTGTTTTCCTCTGTGGAAACGTTATCCTTCCTGAAGGGTACCTGAACTGACTGCTCAGACAGGGGGATGGAGGGAAGGAATGGCTGGTGGTTCTGGGGGAGGAGTGGGGTGGAGGTGGGTCTCTCTCCGTGTCCAAAGGCCACGTCCTTCATGCAGTCCATGAGATGCTTGCAGGAGCTTGGGGAGTACAAAATCTGACCAATGTCCTGAATAGGACTGATTCTGCATTGTCAGGAGAGGGTAGGGAGGAAGCCTCTGCCACCTAGACCTTACCAAGATACCCATATGGTAAGTCTGTTGGGATTTTTTTTTCCACTCCTTTGCCTGCCGCTTTTTCTCAGAGGCAATGCTGAATTACTTGAGGGAAGTAAGAATATTTGAGCTGTGGCAAACATACTGCTTTTAACATACAAATGTGTTATACACGTATACACCAGGCACTGCTGCTGCTTTTCTTCTGGCACCATTGCCTTGAGAGCAGTTCAGTTGTTGAGTGCAATGCAAAACCAGGAGGTGTTTTCCTACAGAAATACATTCCACTGAGTAGCGTGTTTCTAACGGTGACCTGTGTGGGGTGCTCAGGGAATGAGTCTAAAATGGAGGATGTTTTTAAAGCAATCTTTCTCAGTGGTACATTCTGCCTGCTGCTGGCAGCCAGCAGCTTGGGAGTTTCCCAAGCTGGGTGTCGTGTGTAGTTTGGAGGTCAGTAATGGATTTCTCTCAGAAACCCTCTAAGAAACCTTTTATTTTCTCTCTTTTTTTTTTCCCTTTTCACGTACAATTTTGGCTATTGCCGCATCCTATAGCATTCAGATTCTGTTATAATTATGCTTTCAGTAAAAGGATAATCCTCTGATTTATTTCAGGCCTGCTGACTGATATTTTTTCACTGAACAGTTTTTGTGCAGTAGGAGACTGTGAATCCTCGTGCTGCTCAGGCTGAGTCTGTTCTGTGTCTTCTTATGTGGAAGGCTCTCCGAGCCCCAGCCTCTCCTTACCCTTCTCAGCCTTTTTCTCATTCCACTCTGTCCTGTCATTGCTTGGAAGCTCAGTAAACTCTGAGTCACCACATAGGAATTAATGGAACCGTGCAATTATTTGGAATTGTGCAATGCTTAGATTGCATTTTTAAGTCAAGTCAGAGGAAGCAGGTTTATCCATGTATGTGCAGTTTGAAACAGCGACTTAAGAAGGATAATAAATGATACTGAAAAATAGTTTCTGAAACATTTCCTCAGTTTTCTTTGTGTGGCCACTGAACTACAAAATCATGAGTCAGAGCAAGCCAATAGGTATGAAAGGTGGTATGGAACTAGGTGATCTTCAAGGTCCCTTCCAGCCCAGATCATTCTAGGATAAGAAAGCTGATGGGTAACTTACTATGTATTGAATGTTTCTCCACCTGGAATTCATTGTTTGCTTAATTTAACATGTTTTCACCATGTATCTTTGAGTTGTTGGTGTTACTTTATCATCTGTCTGTGAAAGAGATCACACCACTAGTAAACAATAACATGAATATTGAGCTGTGGCCACACAGAGGGGAGATCCTTGTGTCCTTGCAGGCTCACAAACAGTTCAGTTTTTTTTTTCCCCTTTTGTAGTGATTATCAGGAAGCAAATAAAACGCAAAATCCGCACCATGGTCATTCTAGGCAGGCAAAAGCTGTACTGTGCTTAAGGGATTCTCTGAAGCACTCACAAGCCTTGAGCCTTGAATGAGCAATGAGGGTGGTCTGAGGATGGAAATAGGCAAAGACACTGGTCTAACCAATTCCCTGGTTCTGCAGTGGGTGGGGAATCAGACCAGCCCAGGGATAAAATACAGTAGGATGAAATAATGCAAGTTTGTTTTCCCTCCTTCAGAATATCTCTGGAAGAAGTCCTTGCAAGGTGAACCTCAGCTGCACTAGACCACCGTGTCTTTCCTGGCAAGGCTTTGAGATTTGCTGTTTACAAACCTGGGTGCCCTCTTGATGGCTCAAGTTCGGCCAGGGAAGGAGCATACTGGGGAGTATGCTTTTATGGGACTCCATGTGGAATCACAGGACATCACTGGGAGTGCGAAGTGACAGTTTCAGGTGTCACTGCTTCTGATTTCATGTTATTAGTTGGGGCTGCCCTGAGAGATGTCCCTCTAACACAGGGAAGTAGTCCTGGAGAAAAAGGTGTTGGGGTTTTTTTTTTGGGTTTTTTTTTTCAGTCTAATACCTGGAAAGAAGAGGAAAACTCACAGTTTACAAGCAGCTAGTAGCCTGTAGATTGCATTTTGGTAAATCACCTGGAGTGCTGTATTTACAATACTTCAGCTGTGCTGATTTTTGCTCTCACAGAAGATAGAGGTGCTTTCAGAGCCTCAAGGTCATTTGTGAGCAGCAGGGTTGGGGTGCCTGGCCCCAGCAGCTCCCCAGGTTTTTCTGAGCCTGGCAAGGCTGATGAGAGTGACGGCAGCATGCTGCTGAAGGTCTGTTTTCTTAAGGCATGCCATAGCCCTGATGCTGCTTGGATGGGAATGGAGAATTCTGGTGAATGAAATGTCTGTGGGGCCAGGAGGATTGTGTTGGGTTTTCATTTAGAGCAGTCAAAGAAATTAAAAAGGAAAAAATTTCCTGGTTCTGTTCACCTTGTTAGGGTTAATGCAGTGAAACAGAGCAAAATACAGAGCTTTTTTAGAAATTGTTTTCCACCTGATGGAATCACTTCAATTATTTTAAGTCAAGGAAATCCTGTGTTTCCTCAGCAGCTGTTGCAGTAAAGATGACCGGTCACTTTGCATATATATTTATATTGCTAGAAGTTCTTTTTCACTTTATTACTGAATGGTCCTTTACAAGTAACAGATACTCAGTTGGTTAAGTGGCTGGACACTTGACATCATGTTTCCTGAAATCTTGCATGAAAAGATATTTGCATCAGAGATGCAAATTATTACATCAATAATATTATTACATCAGTAGGAAACTTACTAAAACAGCAGAAATGGTGAATAGAAATGGCAGTGTACAGGCTGTAGGAGAGGAGACTGGAATTCCAGCAAAGTTAAATATCAGGGACATTTTGGCATAAGACATAGGAGCAGTCTGAAAGCAGACCACACTTTCTGATTCAGAAACAAGGCACTAAATAGGGCAATCACAAATATACCAGTAATGGTACAAAAGTGTACAAAAATAGAAGAATGCTAATTTTGGTTGGAATAGGGAAAGTAGGATGGAGCTTAGAAAACATAGGGGCAATTCATGTAAGGGAAATAATATGAAAGAAAGAAAAGAAAAAGAAAAGGAAAGGAAAGGAAAGGAAAGGAAAGGAAAGGAAAGGAAAGGAAAGGAAAGGAAAGGAAAGGAAAAAGAGACTGAGAGGTAGAAGAATTAGCCTTGTGATTTTGCATTTAAAAACTGCAAAATCCTCCCTCTCTCCTGGGCCTCTGGAGGGTACATGTCAGCAGACCGGTGCTCGTCACATGGGGGGGAACGTTGTGTGCCACCAACAGGCACAACCTTTACATCAAGCATCAGTAAAGAAATTGGTGGTCTGTTCTGGCTGTAAGATGTTCTCTGTATTTTTAAATCCTGTTGATTACAAGAAGGAGGGAAGAGTGGACTTTGTCTTTTGGGCAGTGTGTCTTTTAAACAGGAATGGCAATGACAGAGTTCATGTACATTTTTGCCATTAAACAAGGCCATTAATTCTGAGCTTCTGCTTCAGACCTATTGTTAAAGTTGAGATGCACAGTACTCCAGCCCTTGTGTGTTGTACAGTTGTGAAGAAAGCCTGTGCTTTGCTTGGTCCTTTTTCTGAGCTTTTGACTCCATATAAGTGAATTTCAGGACACATGCCTTAATGCTTGTTATTTCATTTACCATGGGCCAGTGATAGCTTTTGGGCTGGCAGTGATTTTCAAAGTTGTTTCTGTCCTCCTATTTGACCCTTCTCCGAGGGCTTTGGCGACTAAGCAGCTGACCTGCCAACTTCATAATTCCGCTTCAAGAACAGAAGATGATCTACTAGTGAAGTACCTACTGATTATCTGAACAGCTGTGTAATTCATCTCGGCTGTCTTCATATGACAGAACTACTTTTCATGGGGAGTTTTGGTGGTTTTTTTCTCGTTGGGTTTTTTTTAGCAGTGTATGATAAAAGGTCAAATTTTCTTGTGGTTCCTTGCATGAGGTTTCTGGCTCTTGGTAGGCAGTGTCAGGTGTTACCATAATAAGGCATAGGAAGGTTACTTAATTACTGTCATTTAATTTCAAATTGTCAGGCTTTTTTGCTATTCATTGCTTCTTTAGTTGGTGTATTTTAATGAACTTCAATGATAGCCTAAATGCCTCTTGGGTCATCCTGATATTACGTGTGTGAACCCTGTCTGCAGTAAGGTATGGTGTAATTATTTTTCTCTCCTGTTATGTGATGGATTTTGTACCTTAAATTAGGAAACAGAAGAAGTTGAATTACATCTGTGAACAGATGGAGTTAGAGCTCCTGAGGCTGCTGTGTTCTCTGGGAAGACACAGCAACAACATACCAGAGAGAAGAGGGTTGGTGAAAAAGTGCCTTTTAGGAGACAGGAGAGATAAATGCCAGGAAAGAGGGCAGCTAGGCTTTCTACTGTGAGGGATTTTCCAAATGGGTCTAGTTCATAATGACCATCCAGCAATTTAGACATCAAGCTAAATTAAGTTGGTTTGGTTCATTTTTTACTAAAAGCTGCAGCTCAAGGTAAAACAGAGGTACTGAATTGGTTCAATGTTTTCAAAACTGTTTATGTTGATATAAGCTAAATTATACAAAAAGGTGAAAATGTAAAAAAGAAAGTAAATTGAATCAGTTTTTTTATTCAAATTAAGGACTTGAATAGAGTGGAATTTTTTTTTTCGTTGGTTGGTTGGGGTTGTTTTGTTTGTTTGTTTTAGTTTGGTTTGGTTGGTTTGTTTGTTTGGGTGGGTAAGGTTCAGCCAGAAAAGAAGACATTAAAGCTCTGTTTAGCTGTTTTGGTTTCTTTTTCCCCCAAGGTATTCTTCCTTTCAGGAGAAGGCTGGGTAAGATGTCTACCTGGAAACACAAGTGTGCACAAATGTACTACAAATGTAGTACCCAGATCCATCAGTCTAATTCCACTCTTGCAGTTCGTTGTTGTTAAGGGAAGGGCTCATGGTCTCATTCTTTCTGCCTGTCTTCTGACTTTTCTTTCTCAGTTGAAATAGCTTTTCTCAAATCATACTAATGTCAAAATTGAGACATTCTGTTGCTCTGCATGTATAGTACTGTCAGCTGATCAATGTGAAATTTTCTTCTATAAATCTAGCTATAAGTAAATGTATATGAATTCCTGGAAAGCACTATACTGTAATAGTGGAGTGCTGTAAAGCACCATAAAAATCCTTCAGGACTGTGCAAACTAGAGAAGGGACACTGTGTTAGACTGAAGAAACAGCTGTCTGACCCAAACGTTATCAGAAAAAAAAATTGTTAACAAATGGCTAACCCTGAGATACAGAGATATGGTAGTTTGCTCTGCAGAGAGGTACTTCATATGCATTTTTCTCAAAAATCTGGCTCAGTGTCAAAATAACTTCCTGCTCTTTTGTAATAGAAACTCAAACAGGTGTAGCACAAGTCTGTGACAGTCTCTTGGAGGCTTTACTCCCAGGAAATGTTTTGCTCCCCAAAGGTTAATAGTTACTGGGGTGGGGAGGATGTTTAGAAGGTCATTGTAACCCCTTTTTCTGCTCAAGTGATGTTCACAATCAGGAGCCCAGTGATCTCCAACGTGGTTCTGGTTCCGAACAACAACTGGTTGTGCTGCAAGTTTTAAACATTTCATGTAAGCAATCAGCTGCTGAAAAACATGCTTCTATTTTCCATATCACAAAATGAAAGAGTAGTTGGCTTTCTGTCCTCGTTTTTGTTTTCCTTTCCACAGTTGTGGATTTGTGTTTTGTCCACAAGCCAAGTCTGTGTGGTTCTTGGCAGGCTGCTCGGACATTTTTCTACTGAGCTTTTATCAGAGCATCTTAGTCTGGGTTATACATGAAATAATGCAGAAAGGCTCAATAAAGAGAAACCTGTACTACAACCTTTAATTAACGCTCTGTGTGTGTGCGTGTAAGTGATAGGCGATAGGCGAGCTGCAGATGCAGTGTTTTGTTTTTATTCTCTATTGCTTTTTTGCTCTGCAGTGACATTAATAAATAGATGCAGGCAAGCATTTTAGATTTCATTACTGCCTGAAACACCTTTACTTTTTGGCTTGCCCCAGTTCATTTATGAGGCATCATCATGCTCAAATCAGAAAGAGGCTAAGCTGTATGTCACTGCTGAGAATTATTGGATTATTCAATTACTGTGAACGGTGCTCATGGAATAAAATATTCAAGAAATATTGAAGGAAAAATCCCTAGATAACCTAGCTACATAAAGGTTACATGTTCAGGCATGGTTATAGTCCAAATGTAAGGCAGGGGGGTGGGATTAGGGCAAGGGGCAGCTGCAGGTTGTGCATCGTGGCTGGTGTTTTTTGGAGTGATGAACACTGCCCTGGCCCTTCTGGTTGAACTGTCAGTGTGATTTAACAGAGGAGGGGAAAGAGGTTTTTGAGAAACTCTGGGCTGAGATCTCCCCAGCAGTTTACAGGGGTGCTGATGGGTGCAAGGTGGTGTTCCCAGACAGCCAGGCCTGAGGACCAGGAAAATCCCGTAAGACTACACTGATTTCTTTGTCACCTGGCAGTTCTGGGAAGTGGAAAACAAATGGCACGTGGCTGATTCTGATACCTTCAGTGTGCTTCTCTTTAGAAAATGAACCTTTTTCTTCAGCTGAATGGCTTAAGGCAGGAACTAGTCACAGTTTCCATGCTGAACTGAGCTCTGGGTTACCTAAAACTGAGTATCTAAATTATTTATATTGCTAGGCCTGCATTGGCATCAAGCATGGGATAAGGCTGTTTTGTTCATGTGTAGGCTAGAGTCACTGGTTGGAACCAAACATAACCTTATTAGGATTGTGTCTGTACTTGCACTTCAAACTTTGGCCATCTTTCTCCCAGGAAATCTGTGTTTGTTTTATTTTAACCACAGCTCCTTCATGGTAATAAACATTCCTATTTAGTGAAGAATTTTAGATAACTGAGAATACTCTGGATGGTGAAAATTTGCCTTCTGTTGTCTGATAGACCATACAGAAGTAGGTAAGTCAGTCAACGGCAAAATAAGTGTTACAGGAAACCAAAGCATGAATTCATTAATTTTAACGATAATGTTGCTGTTTTACACCAAGCTTAAGTGAATATAAATGTAACTTACCGAAGAGTCACTGGCAAAAACCATCTGTGCAGGTTTTTCAAATCGCATCTGTGCTTGAACTAGCTCTGCATTCTAAGAAGAAGAAGCAGCAGCAGCAGCAGCAGCCGGTGTTCAGCTGACTCCCAGCAGCATTTCCCCTTTCAGCAGCAGCAAGGAGCAGCCAGCGGCTCTGCCGTGGTTGTTTGGGATGGTGGTAGTACGTCAGACCTTTTATTTTCACCACTAACATAGTCTTCCCATGTTTGTTATCAGCGGGTGGTTTGGCAGGATAGTTCAGATTCGATGCTTTGAGCAGAGAAATGGTGAAATGAGCTAATTCTTAATAAGGCTAGTTACTCCTTCGCTGTTATTTGCAGTACTGTGGTTAATAGGGCATCAGTACTCAGTCTAAGAAGTTAAAAGAATGAAACAAAAAGCCCATTGTCTCCGTAGTGATGAAGGTAATTAAAAAAGAACGGGACTGAGAGGTTCCATATGATGTAAATCATTATCTTTGGGCTTTTCTTACACCTCAGATCTTTTTCCCCAAATGAAGTCGACAAGTATTTCTGCTCTATAAACTTGGTTCACAACTCAGTGATGGCTTTTTTGCTCATCAAGGGGTGCAAAAGGTTTTTGCTATGGTCACTGATTTTCCAAAAAATCTTAATAATTTGCAGACATCTGCGTTCATTTAGACACACAGAAGGAAAAAGACGATTTCATCTTGCTTCTTAATTTGTGATGGATCTCTGTTTTTGTTTAAAAAAAGAAAAAAATGCACCCAGGGAACAGATCCTTAGGGAAATCACCGGAAACAGTTCCATGTTAAATTTATAGATCCAAATATGTTATCCTTGGCCTTTCTTGAAATGCTCCAGTGGGATGTCTGTGTGACTATCTCCAAAGGTAATAATATTGATGAAGTTAAAGTGATATGGAAAACTGGCTGGTGTAATTATTCATTAAAAATTTTTAAAGCTGCTGTGAGCATTGAATCCCAAGTCATGCTAGCAGCTGCAAGACAAAGCGGGAGACACGCCGTTTTCCAGAGGTATTGTCTAAACGGCATTTATTTGACTGAGAATGACACAAGTCAGAGTTGTTTCAGCATCTTCTGAAGGACCTTGAAGTCAGACTACCTGTATTTTTTGTTACAATTATTACTAAACTTGACTCACACGGGCAGAGATCATTAAACATGTTTTTAATGCTGCTCCCACCCCCACTTCCAAGCCAAGGTCAGAGGCCAGCCAGATAGTTGATTATTTCATCTCCCACCCTGCTGCACAGACAGCGTATTAGAGCGGCACTAATGTCTGTGCTAAGATTAGTAGCAAGCCACTTTTAATCTTAACTTGCAGTTGGACACGTCTGACCCATAAAGCGTAGGTGATGAGAAGTGATGTCAGATTTAGTGGCTTTCCTCTGCTAGAGTGGAGATTGTCAATTTTGTGGCATTTAAAACTGTTTCTTCTCTGCTGGGAGCGATGACTTAAGGCAGCAACTAAAGTCTACGAAAATGCAAACTGACCTGCAAATACTCGTCAGCAACCAGGCAGTTCCCAGCCTTAGAAGTGAGCACATTAAAGGAGGAGGCAGTCCACTTTCTCCAGGGCAAGAAAGTGACTCTCTCTGCTTGTGAGGATCAAGTTTATCAGGGTCATTAAATTCCAATGTCAAATGTGACTTCTAAGACACGACTTATTGAATCAGCATGTCTGTGGAAAAACTTTAAAGCATTAATTTTTTATAGTTTCCTACCACTTTCATAACACTATAATTTCTTTTTTCAAATGGTGACACAAAATAATACGTTTGAAGCCAATGAGATCTTTCGATGAACACTTTCTTTGATATTCTGTGTGTCCATAAAGTCCAGGCTGGAGCATCTCAGATTCAAGCAAAAATGCAGGTGTCTTTTGACATGACTGACTTAAAAAAGTCATGCGTCACCAAACTAATAATTACATTAGATATGATTTTTCATGTTCGTTTTGCAAAACATTGCCATATAATCCTATGACCTTGCTTCTTTTCCAAAATACCACCATGGAATGCATGATAAAATTTCGTCCTGTTACTTGTTTAATGACATCACTTGAGTATATGGGAATGGTTCTCAGTGTGCTACTAGGACTGAATAGTTTGTCAATAATATATCCACTCTTTAGTTCAGTCTCGCCATGATCTTAATCTTGTTACATTCTGATGCTGGGGTAGCTTCAAGCTTCACGGCCCAGGCCTCTCTGTAGTGAGCTGTGTGTTAGTGCAGATACACCTTTCCCATGTATGCACGAGTCTGCACAAGTGTTATCAAGCATTTTCCACAGGAAGCCTGTTAAGCTGTCAGTGGCTCACATGGTGTCATCTACTAAAAGATGGCCTCCTGTCAAATATCTATTTCAGTTTTTTTAAAGCCTGAATATAATAGAGCCAGATTCCTAGCCTGTCTCAGACATGATCCTGGTTCCCATGTGAAGATGCTGGCTGCAGGTAATCCCCTTCTGAGCAAGGAATTCCAGAGCATGTGGTGCTGGAAAGGTCAAACTCATTTGCAGGGAGTTGTGTTTAACTGTGCGATGCAGAAGTGAGCTTCATTACTTGTAATTAATCCTCACGGTTCCTGAATGTCAGTTTACAGACACAGCCGTGAAGGTAGTCCATGGAAGATAATTAATATTTGTTATTCCTGACTTTGAAAAGACTCTGGATAACAGTGTTTATAAGTCCTTCCTACTGGGAGAGCCTATGAGGAAATTCCCTGATTAAATCAGTGCTGTTGTCTCTGCCTTAAACTGTTGTTTTACAATAATTACTGGCCTTTCACAACAGAAGGGCACGGGGTGATACGGTGGAAGACACATGATGGCAGATTTTCACAGTTTCAGAGAAAATGTCCTTCGGGGAAAGGTTAATGCAGTTATCGGGCAGGTTAATGCTCTGGCGTTCCCTGAGGGCTGTTCATTGATATGGATACAGGAGGGGTTCCTCTATAGTATTTTTATCTCAAAACTATTAGGCTGCTCAAAGAGAGTGAATGAAATCTAAAAATACATGTTTTATTAACAGCAGCATTTTCTCTTAGAAAATATAGGTCAAATTCTCCGCAGTCGTCAGTGTGAAGTTAGAACAGCTAGTTGTAGCTGAAAGTGGAAAATATTCTCAATTCTGTGAATTTCACCTTAAGTTCAGATGAGATTTTGGCTCCCTATTTGCATAGCAGCCTCTGCTTACAATCTTACCATTCTTTATCTGTATTATATTGTAGACTGAATTGGAAGATTAAAGAAGAGTGATTTTCTTGCTTTGTAGGTCCATTATCAAACTGAAGACATAATCTTATTTTGTGTTTTGATGTTGATGTGAAGCATTTTTCAATTTTATGTAAACTCTGCAGCTTAAAAATACTCACGAAGACTGATTTTTGTGCAATTTTATGGTCTGCAGACTGAGAGATTACTTAGTACCTCATACAAAATTTGACCCTCTATAGTCCACCTCTTTCATTTCTTCCTTTCTGCTGTTTCTGTAGGAGAAACAAATGCACAAAAGGCTTCTTCACATGCTAGAGTTATTATAAAATGTTTCTGGATTAATTTAGGTACTCACTGGTTTTTGGCCAGTTCTTAAGATGAAGAGTTTTCTGGTTTGAATCACAGCTTCCTCTCATTAGAGTGACTCTAAATTACTGTGGAAAGACGGAAAAGCAGTTAGTAAGTTTTGGGAAAATACTTCTGTTAGTGAAACGGCATTTTGAATATGAAATAGCCTATTTGATATTATGCTGGTATTTTATATTGTATCAGTTTATGAACTAGGGTCAAAATTCTTGGCTATGAATTAGAAAACTTAACTGCCTGGATTTTAGTGCCATCTTTCTGGCAGTCGTTCAGTGATCCAGTGAAAAAATTTAATCTTTTTTCTACTTCACTGGTTTGACCATCATAAGCAATGTTATTAATTATGGACTCTAAAGTAGCAGCTTTCTGTCTTTTGTGACCTAGTACTCACATTGTCAGAAGTGCTGCATTTGCCACCTTCATGGTTCTAATTAGTATGTTTATAATGAACCTCCACTCCAATACTGTAATCCTCATCAGTCTACACACCTGACAGCAACTTGCATATCTCAATGGCAGACACAAAGTCAGGGAGCTGAATTCTCTGCCATATGGAAGTTGGCTATGAAAATCCACTTCTCTCTAATTCTATCCTGAATGTATCGGTGTTTTATTACTACCCTTTCTTTATGGATAATGAGTTACAAACATTGGAGAGTTTTTATGCAGAGGTTTTAAGAAGCAAGGAATAATAGTTTTGAGCAAGACAAGAAAGAAATGGATAGATGGGATAATAGTCCTAAAGCTAGCAAATGGAAGGATTTGCAAGGTTTGCTGTAAAGTTTGCTCTCAGAGTCATATGACAGCCATAAATGGCACAGGGTGCAGGGTTGCAATTTCTGCAGGGAAGTCGTGTTTATCAGGAGTGGCTTGTTTGCCAAAGTGTCAATATACTTTGACACCTAAAAGCTGACAAACTGAAACATCATGTTGTCACACAAGGGATATGGGTGGAAAAAGTGCATGGTGGAAAGTGACTGAAAAGCAAAGGAGAGAAGAAAAAAGCTTTACCAGCAGTATTCTGGGATACTTCCATCCAGTGGTGGCATTATGGTTTTGACAGTCCTCGTTACAGGATGGGTTGTCTTGCAATGAACGCAGCATCACCCAAGCAAGGTGGAGCAGGTGTCAGCTGAGCATTTGGGATCAAACAACAGTTGAACTTCTGGGGTCCCCCTGAGTGTTGGCACATGCCACTGGCTCTCCCAAGTGCTGTGGTGGTGTGGTGCTGTGTCCTCTGTGCCAGCAGGATTTATTTGGATCCACAGAAATGGCTGGTCTAGTCTCACTCCTTCACCACCTCACCAACCTTCCTTCTCCTGCCACCTCTCAGAAATTTGCTTCCATTGAGTTTGGGGCAGAGATGTAAAATATAAACTTCCTATCTGATTTATTTCTGTCTAAAGATTTAGGAGCATAGGACCTGATGCCTGTTTTGCCTCTGGCTTAAACATTTTTATGCTTGTCCTGCCAGACTGCTGCTAGGCAGGGGTCCAGATCTCCTTACCCCATGTATTGCTCTTGGTGCTTCTTCTCCCTTTCCTCTCCCTCTCCTGCCACTGCTGGGGTTAGCCCAGCTGCATGAGGGAGCAGAACCAAAGGGAAATTAATTACACTTCATCTTGGGTTAATTTTCATATGGGTTAGTTCCCTGATCAGCTCACTGCACAGCATCCAGATATTCATGCTGGCAGGAGCAGACGGGAGAGGAAAGAGCAGCTGCAGGTGGTGAAGAAGGCCAGAGCATCCTGTCCAGCAGCAAGGCTGGTTTACACTGGGGCTTTGTGCTCCTCTGTCACAGCATGTTAGACAGAACTACCTCAGGAGGTGGGTTTGTCACTGGGATGTTGCACCAAGTGCTGGGACGACCGAGGCACAGAGGTTGCAACCACCCACAGAAGGCTGGCACTGTCCTAGCCCACCTCCCCAGGGATTGCCATGATCACCTTCCTTCCCAACTTTCACTGATTTCTGTTTTTTTGAGACATAGAATGTATAGATAAATTCTTACTCTCAAGGCTTTTGAAAAGGAGCTGCACTTGGGAGAAACTTCTCTTAATAAGGTCCTGTCACTTTTCAAATTCTTTTTAGAATTTTCCAAATCCATAATAAAAAGAAAATCTGCGATTTTCCCTAATAATAACTTCTGTATGTACTTAATACTAGGTTATTATTCATGGTTTAATGTTCTTATACTGTGTGAATTACACTTTACTATGTGTCACCTTTTATAAGAAATTCTACTTTTTCCTTAAATTTTTTGTGAAATAATGCACTGTAGTTCTTGAGTTTTATAATTCCCTGGGGACTTTTTGAGTATTTAAAAGATGAGTTTGCTGTCAGCCTTCATACCTCTGCCTTTTTATTTGAAGAAACTATTGGCATCTTAATGTCTAAGCTCAGGGAGAGGAATGCATTCATACAAATTTCATACAAAGCTCAATGTATATTGTATATTTAATAGTAATAAGATTTCTTTAGGTAAATAATACATTTATCACCTGCAAAGCACAGACTTTGGGGGAGTTTCTTAAGGAACAGCTGTAATATTGGGTTGTTGGGATTAGCTTGCTGTTTCGATTCCTGTCAGAAGTGCAGGGTGTTTTGTTTCAGCACCAGGGATGCGATGTGCACAGGTGCTGTGCCTGCTGTGTGTGCGGGACCCAGCGCTCTGACACGTGGGGTCTGCCCCAGAGCCCTCTTCAGTTTTGACTGGTTGCCAGCTCTGGCACTGGTGAATGATCACCCTGGGGCAATGGAGAATCAATCCTGAACTGGGGATGGGTTTACGTGGTGGCTGGTGGGGCAGGGAGCTGGGATGAGCTTGTGTAGGAACTTGGTGGGCAGGGCTGGAGTGGAAGGAGGACCCCCAGGAGAAGGGACCATGCTGGCCACCTCCCGTTGCTCCTAATGGATGGTGTCTCTTTGCAAGTCCTCCTACAGTCTGTGTGTGTGGTATCTCCTCATGGGTTTGTGTACATACATATCTTAAGGCCAGCCTGGTTACACGGAAACTCTCTAACTTATTATTTCCTGACCAGCAGTTCGTTAATGCAGAGTGTGTGCATGGGAATGCAGAGGGCTCCTGACCTGCCTGGTGCCTGGCAGCAAAGTTAAGCGAGCATGAAATCATTAACACAAGACTGCATTTGTTTGGAATTGCAGTATAACAGAACCCTCTTGCAGTGACCATAATGTTAATGGACGTAAAGAGGTTGCAAGTGCTCAGTGGAGTGGCATTTTTGGGTGCATGCGATGCCCCGTGCAGGCACGGCTGGTCCCTTAGACCATGGCAGTTGGTATCAGAGGATTTTCTTGAAGAATCTCCTTTCCACCCACATCCACCCTGGCAGTTGTTCACTAGGTCTGGCAGTTCTCTGCTGCTTTTATTCACGGATGAATTTGAAACTGACTTTTTGCTGAGAATCCACTTTTTTATGCTATTAAAAATGTCATTAAAATAAAAAGTCTTCATCATGTTTTCTGTTGGTGCTTGCTCTGGGAGAAACCTTGTTTAAGGCAAATCCTACAGAGGGTTTTGCAAAGGTCTGAAGAATGAAAAGTACTTAGTGAATGTTTTCCTCATTTAAAAAAAATTCTGTTGGCTTGGTATAACTCTGCAACTTGGCCTGAAAACTCTGAATTTATTTGGCTGTGTTGGTCTTGGCTGCGGCATGCGTCTTCTGCTAATCTTGGAGAGTTAATGAATTAAGTGCAGTTACTTATTAAAGCAGCTGCACAGTGCTGACATTGCAGGGAGCCCTGCAGCCCTGGTGCTGGCCTCAGGAGGCAGTGGGACACGGGGAGCTGGTGCTGGGGTTGCAGGGGCTGGTGTGGGGCAAGGGGAAGCTGTACCAAGGCCAGTGAGGATCATTCCCCAGCATCCATCTCTTTTTCACCACCACCTCCTTTTTCATTGTTGTTCCTCTGGTTTTCATCCTGTTCTGCTCCACAGCTTACGTTGCACCTGTAAAAGGGGGTTGTGTGTGCCCAAAAGTGTGCATGCTTTTTTCCCAAAGGTGCATCTCTCTACCAATCCTGCCTGTCCCATATCCTTAGCTGGTCATGATTACAACAGAAGTGTTACTACTCAAAGAGATAATAAGCACTTAATCTACCTGCAAGTCTTGTGTTACAACTGATGAGGTTTTGCAGGAGCAGCAGCTGAGGGCTGTGGGACATCACCCTGCATGCCTTGTTTATCTCTGCTGTACCCTTTCAAGGCCTTATTATATAGTGCTTGCTTTTTCTTAGGAAATCGATCTTTCAGCAGCATGGTTTAGTCAGCATCGTCTCTTTGGTGAGGCCTCAAAGAACTTTGTATGTCTATAGAAAGGGGTTTGGTTTATTTTTAATTTTAATGTCAGTTGTTTTTACATCTAACAGATACATGCCCCCTGCATTGGTGCAGCCCCCCATTTTCGTTGAGAACAGCAAAGCAAACGAGACATTCTTTTACATAGGAAAAGGTCTTGATATGTTAAGTACAGCCTTTTAGTCTGAATCTAGATTTGCCATTGATATTTCTATGTCTTTTCCCCCTAGGTTAAAGCACATTATGGCTGGAAACCTCTTTCCTCTGTAACAGCCTAAATGTTTTTAATGAATCATCTCTGAGCTCTCTTGGGCAAATAAGAAAGTCTTCTGGTATTGTTTAATTTCCTCAATCTCTTCTTTCATTTTCCTGAATCCAAGCCTTCTCTAATCTCTCAGTGCTTTCCCCTGTTGGATGGGCAGCTGTTGGGACAGGGCACAGTACTTGCCTAAGGACTTCACTGCTGCCGTAGGTCCTCATCCATTATTCCTTAATCTTTGCCAGTACACCTGTGATTTTTCATAGGGCTGCAGGGGTTTACTGTAGTTCAGAAGACTCCTCCTTGTCAGACAACTCAAGATGACTTAAATAATTGGCACATCCACAGTTGTGTTTATCCCCCTTCCTCTAATTTTGACTCTTCTCCAGCTGTTACCGAAAATTGATTGGTATTTTCTTTCAGATCATTCATGAAGACAAGAAGCAGTTTTGTAACCAGATCCCTGTAGGCCCCATTAAAAAAGCTGCTCTCGGATCATGAAGCCCATTTATGATTAGAGGGGTTTCATTCATGTGTGTGAACTCACTGTCAGCTGCTTTTTAATCGATTTGGCATCGGCTGCATTGATTTTGTGTAAGTGCTTTTAAAAACAGTCAGGGTTGCTAGTTATGCATGTGTCTGGGTGCTGTACAGAAGTCTGTGCTGGGATTGTGGATTGCTTCTGCCCATTGTTTTGTCAGAAAACAGCAGCAAGTTTGCTTGACTAGACCTGTTTCCTGTAAAACCATGTTGATTAGGGTTAATTAATTATGCTATCATATTTTCATGAAGTGTATAGCTTGGACTGCTGTGTTTAGAAAGTAGTGTTTCATTTGTTCTACAAAATACTTAGAATGCTGAGTCCAGCCTGCAGTTTATTATATACAGGAAATATGATTTATTTGTTTCTCACAGGCTTTCACCCATAAATTCAAGAGTGTGTGGAATGATGAGCTGTGATTTACCAGGCGGGCCATTCCTGAGTGTCTGCCTTTTCTTTATTTCTCGATTCATGTCCTCCAAGAAAAAAATGTCATGATACATTACAGGTTTTAAGAGTGGTTTTGTGTGTTCGTTCCCCTTAGTTTTCTCTTCTGTCATCTCTCTACTTGAGAGCTGGACAGAGTGTTTTAGCATTTCTGATTGCAATAACACACCAACCAAAATCCATCCATGAAACAGAACTATAGTGCTGATTTCAAAAGCTGTAACAAAAGGCGTCCCATCTGGATCATTTAAAGCTCTCGTATGGTTTGTTTTAGAGTGTGAAAATTGAAATGCTCCATTCTAAGAACCCAGAAGTAAAATTGGGTTTGATGTATAGCGAACTCAACAGTTGTTTTCCAACGCAGTTGATTTTTTTCTGTTCTTCTTTTTTTTGGTTGGCGTTATAATTCATAAACAATTGAGGATGCCATTCCATTCCCTACAATTTTTGGTTTTGTTACCTTGTTTATGCTATATTAAACCTTGAATGAGACCAAAATTTATGTGGTGATGATAACTCTGGATTTGATACTGCTCTAGACTATTTTATTTTATTGATTGAGACATTTATTATTTCCATTTCTTTGCTAGTTTTATGATTACCAAAGATATTTTCTGTTTAAAAGGCTAACAAAGTGTATTGGTGTGGCACTTTCCATCCATTGATCTGGAAGTACTTTCCTGACATTCCTCACAGACGGAGGAGGCATTGTTTTCCTGATCCTAGCAAAAGTGAAAATTAGACACAGATAGGATAAATATGGGACTCAGCAGCAGAGGAAAGTGTTTCATTACCCTTGCTTTTACCTTACTTATCCAAGTCTGTGACCTAGCACAGGGGAGCCGGAGAGAGCAGACCTCTCCCGTGTCATTAGACAACTTGCATCACACTCATGTCAGATGATTCTTTATATATTTTTTTCCATAGCAAGTATTTAAACAGTTGAAATTTCCGTGCTTTATTCAGTCCAATGGCATGTATTTCAACCTGAAGGAGTAACTCCCTGGGCCAAAATAAATCAGGGATGTTGCTGCAGGCTGAAATGGTGTTTTGGTCATTGAGTGGTATGCTTTGTGACTTAGGTTGACAGTAAAACACAGCAAAAAGTACAGTTTTATATTTGAAGTGTTCCAAGCTTGTGTTCTTGGCATCTGAAGAACAGAGGACTTGACAAAGAAAGCTGTGGATGCATTGAAATGGCAGCCACCCTTCTCTCCCCAAGTTTACATGGTCTGTTTTGGGAAAAGGTCTGTGCAGTCATGAGTACACTGAAAGTGTCAGTCAGTGATGTTTAGTAGAGATGGCTCAAATTCAGGTGACAGTGAAGAACCTGAACATTGAAGCAATTAAATAGTTTTACATCTTTTGTTAAACTTACAGTAGCAAAACACTCCACCAGTCTGGGACATGAACCCTGTGATTTAGCTTTCAGAGAGAAGGGAAATGGCAAGGTCACTTGGCAATGCAAAACTACCTTAAAGCTAATTTTTTGAGTTCTATATGCTTGCAATGAGTGGGTTTCCTTTGAAGCTCTGCTTAAGGCAGGGGGTTGGGGAGGATGTATTTGGGCAGCATGGCTTGTCCCAGAACTGAAGGAGGTAAGCAACAGCAAGGTGCCAGCATTTTCCTACAGCAAGTGCTGCTGAGACTCAGTCTCCGTGCAAATTTGTGCTGTCTCTCTCATTTCTTAATGCAACCCTGAAACAGAGGGAAGAGACCTGTGATGTGACAAATGTAGCTCTGGTATGAGTGGGAGCAGCACTCATTTCAGCAGTACAGAAGTATTTCTGCCAGCTCCACATCTTTCCCTGCTGAGCTTTACAGTTTTGTTTTGCTGTGCACGTGGCTTCATGCCCTGTTGAAAAGCCTTTCTCCCTGCAGAAGCATCCTCCCTGCTGATGCTTGCTGGAAGCATTTTGTGGTACCTTAGGGACACCCTTGGTTTTTAGTATGGTGATAATGCACAGATAGCACAGGAAAGTGGGAAAGAGTTTATCTGAACACGCAGTGCTGACTAGTTTACTTGTCCAGTTTCTTTTTTGCTACTACAAAAGAGGTATGGTGACAATAGTTTCTAAATTTTTTTCTCTCATTCTAAAAGGAGAACACTGGGTAGATTTGTGTCAATATTAAGATCCTCCTGAGCGTATCTCCTTTCTAAAATATTAAGAGCACAGAAAAAATATTATTCCCTTAAAACAATGTACCTAGTCCATTAAGGCAGAATTTCAAGGTATTTTGCCTTGGACAATACTGACAGAGGTGTGCCCAAAGAAGAGATGACTTACAGTGTCATTTGCATTGCTGTCTGTCTTAGTGGACACCCCAAAGAGATCTTTTTTTGTGTTAAGGATAGTTGCTCCCACATAGTACCATGGCGAGTTCAGTGTTTTTCATGTTTTCTGCAAATACAGCGATGTTGTTAATACCATTCTTGATGAAGGAAGAAGCTGATATTACTCATTTATGCACAGATGATTCTCCTTTCTTCAGCTCCCCTTCACCAGAAGAACTATATAAAGTACCACCTGGATGTTTTTTAAATACAAACTTCCACATGGTTTAAAAAGGTGGGATATTTCGAACTGGTACCTTTTCATCTATGGATATCAATGAATGGATAGCACGGTGGTTTTTTCCCTAGCAGCTGGCAGAGAAAAGAAATCGAGGGGAAGAAAGGTCAGTGATTAGAGAGGAATGCCTTGACCTCTATTCCAGACTTAAGTGAAAAAATATGAGAAATACCCCCTAAACTGCCAAAACCACCTGTGGATAAGTGGTGGCTGTGGTAGTTAAGCTGTCATTCATGAAAACTGAAGAAAGGCAGAGAGATGGCTGTTTACTTTAAACATCTTAGGGAAGAGAGGATTTCCATGACAACACGGAGTTAAATGCTAGCACTGTATAATAACAAAAAAAAAAAAAAGTCTCTTTCAAGATATCTCACTGAGTCTCCTGATGGAGTTCCTCTGTCACCTAAACAATTTAAGTTTAGGATGTTGAGCAGGGCATGTATGAAAGGAGTTAGCAGAAAATCTTTGAACCTGTGGAAATGTGCTACAGCATCAGTACCTTGCCTTTATGGTTAAGCGCTAGTACAGAAAGATCAAGAATTTTTGCCAGTGCTTTGCTGTCTGATGTGGGCATGTCTGTTCCAAGGTTTACCCCTCTGCAGAATGCATTAAATGCTTCCTTTACAAAGATGTTGTGCAAGGGGTGATCAGGCATGGGAACAGGTTCCCCAGGGATGTGGTGGAATCACTGTCCCTGGAAGTGTTCAAAAGGCATGTAGATGGCACTAGGGGCACTAGGGACATAGTTTAGTGTTGGACCTGGCCGTGTTAGGTTAATGGCTGGACTTTATGGATCTTAGAGGTCTTTTCCAACCTTAATGATTGAATGATTCTCTGATTTGTGTCCCACACAAATCATAAACACTCTGTGAAATGACCACTGTTTTTAAAAGTAAGAAATTCCCAGACATTTTTGTATAGTGGTTTTGAAGACATCACAGCCATGGTTTTTTTGGGAAATAATGCTGAGATAGGCAAGGGAGTCAAAATCCACATAGTACAGAGTAGGCTGGTATGAGCTGTCCATCCTGTGTCATTCCAGCCATCAGCTGTATGGGAACAGTTCTTTTATAGGAAGAGTGACAATGGCTTGACCTGTGATATATAGTTTCATTTTCCTATGACAAATTTAATTGACAAGATGGGAAGTTTGGTGCATTTACATGTTTTGCAATACTGGTGGGAATAAGCCAAGATATGGCTGTCACTAATCAAGGCAAAAGAGTTTTCCTGCCAATGTTTTTGCATGCTGTTGTTGTCAGTCCCCAGAGTGAAGGAGTTAGAGGGGAAGATCTATATTAGACCTTGATGAACATCTTTCATTCACATATTAATTGTGGGAGAGGAAGTGAGACCTGGAGATTTTGCACTAATATGTGTGTGGTCAAATTTCATCCATGTGCAGAGTACCTTGCTCCTTCCCAGCTGTCCCAGGCTCTGTCTGTAGAAACCTTTTGCACTGTAGAAACCTTTTCCCTGCAGTTACTCTCCCGATATAACCAGTTCCACCTTCACATCCATGAAGATGGAGACTGTTAATCTAAGTCAAATACACCAGAGAGCTGCTCGTTTGTAACACATTTAACCACCACCATGCCATTACAGTGTTTGGACAACTGGATAGTAAAAATGTTGTCAGTTGCCAATTTTTTGTCTGCCAGTTGTTTTAGTCCCCTTTTTCTCGGGAAAAGATTTCCTGAGAGTGAAGGGTGATTTCACTTTTGCAGGTGGTTGCGGGGCTGTACGGCCACTTACCTCCCTTTTTGCCTGTCAGGTGGGTGCTGCATCTGACCCTGTCCTCTGCTCTCTTCTTCTCCTCTTTCTTTTTTTTTTTTTACCTGCTCTTTCCTATTTGCTGCTTTATTTTAATAGTCCAGTGTAACTCACCAAGACCAGCAACGTGACTGGAATACAAAGACAAATTAGAAGCAGTGCTTTCAACTTTCTGCTCGTGGAGTTTGCCAGGTCTTGCTGAGACAGATAAGGCCGTATTAACTCTCTTTAATGACATTTGCTAAATACTAATTTGCAAGAGAGAAGGGTGCCCAAGGAAAAGCAGGTATTCCTCTTTGTGGGGATTTTTTTTCCTTTGTGCTTTAACCTAAAGGATTTTCAAAAACTACTTAAGGTCAACTACAACTCTTTATTTGTTCCCCAAAAGAAGTGTAATATCCGTAAACATCACTTCAACTGTGGTCTGTGGATATATAGATACATGGATATATGGTTTCTCCTTTAAAAACAGTGTCATTAAAAAGAAGATATTTAGCATTTTTTTACTTGTGCTTTTAATAGAAACTAATTATTTTATGTGAATTTAATTGTTAATGTACTAAAAGCTTTGTGTGTGCATTGCTTGTTTAGCAGGAAAAAAAAAAAAAGCAAGGAGAGCTTGATATAAAATCCCAAACTGCAATTAATAGCACATTTATTCATTCTTTAGTTCTCTGACAAAGAGCAATCAATTGTGAAAAAAATGGTTTAAATCAAGACGAAGCAATTCTTTCTTGCCCCAAAAGAAAGAAAAAAACCCCATGCATCTTGTTCCAGTGTTTTCTCTTTCTCTGTGTCACATTTCATCTTCAAGCTCTGAAATAAAAGCAAATGAGATAAAAGCCTGGGTTAGAAAACCAAGAGGAAGGGTGAACCCATTGCCTTTTTACTCAGTTGAAGATAATTATACCACTAACCCGAGACATGAGAGGCTCAATTCCCTTTACTGCCTGGGGGAACTTGAACCCATTTCCAGGAACAGTTCCTATAAACGTGAATGGGAGCGGCTGATCCCAGAATACCCTTTTTGCTTTGCCAACGGTGTTCCCACTTCGCACAGCTTACTTAAATATTCATTAAATGGGGAAAAAAGCAAGCTCTCTGTAGCAGAGGCGGATGTAGAGAGGTGCTCAGGGAGCCTGTGGTCCTCGGCTCACCAGCTGCTGCCAAACAGCCACCACTATTGCGTGGGGGCTGCAGCACCTCCCAGACCCCAAAGCTGTCCCACTTTGGGAACTGGAGGCAATGCACTTCCCTGTGCCCACAGACTTCTCTATTTCCCCCAGGAAAATTTGGGGTCTGTAACACACAACCATGTTGCTGTGAAAGGATGCTGCAGGAGTGGTGGTCACGTATTCACCCGTTTCCTGTCAGGAGGGGCAGCTGTGCTCCGGTGATGTGCAGCAGATGGAGGAGGGTGAGCTCTGCTCCCTGCCCAGGCTGGTGCTGCCCAGCCACAGGGTCTTCACCTGGGGGATGGAAGGTCCTGACCAAGTCCTGCTCAAGAGCACGAAATTGGCCATTGCTGCTGAGATACCCAGCTCTTGTACAGAAAGTGCATTTCCTTCTCTGGCCTTTTCCCATGGCATTTCAAGAATCTGTATCTTTGCTGTCTTTGTTTTTTATTAAATATATCTGAACATCAAAGCATTCTGGAACAGTGCTGTGAAAACTTGGGTGGGTTTTTTTCTGATTTTACATAAGGCACCTTGAAACTTCATTTCTCGGTAAATTGCTACATGTCCCCTGCCTAATTAACTGGTTAGTATTGCAACAGTGGTCAAGGGCTTTAAAACACTCTGGATGGGAAACGTCTCTCCCAGCTTTATCAGCACATTATATCATCCAAGTCTAACCTTATCTTTGCACTACTCTTAATAACTTCTTCTCTGCTTTACCCATAAATACCCAACATTTTCCGTCTATGCACTCCCTTTTACTTGGGGGAAAAGAAAAACCTGTGAAAGATAGCATGTTATTACTTTGTAAGTCCTTTAAGGGAGTGAGACCTGCAAATCATTACTGCTGGCTTCTCTTTCTGGGCAGGTGGTCACTTCTGGCTCCAGGGACTGCAATTCTATATGGGTACCTTGTCCCACCATATCATTATCCTCATCTCTGTCCACTTGCCTCTGCTTTCCTTGACATATTTTAATATTGCTTCTTGCTCGGATTCTGTAGCTAAGAGGTACTCAATTCTTCCTTTGGAGTTCCAGATGTTACACCGGTAAAATGTTTTCTAATGTGTTTTCTATTCTGAGTACTTCACACTGGGAGTTATTTCTTAGCTTTGTGTTTACATGCAATCTGTAATCCCTCTGGAAATAACAATGGCTGCTAATGTCATTTATAGATAAAGTGCAAGCATTAATAAAGTTTATAAGCAGTTTTGCTAGTATAAATAATGTAAATTCATTATTTACATGTAAATATTATGGGGATGTTTCTGTTTCTTATACTACTATCAGTGTTATGTATACTTCCAGGTGTTCTATCCTCTGATTTATCATCGCTGTTTTGGTGATGTTAAAAAAATAACTATTGCAAAGTATTGGAGTAGGGGGTGAGGGGGGAGTATTGTTTACATATAGAACTTCTTTCTTTTCCTTTGAAACCCATAGAATCAAAGACTTGGTACAGAAGCAAAAATCTAGTTCTCTGAAATCCAAACTGTGTACAATGATGCCTTTAAAATAAGTTTGATACTGGAATCAAGTCAGATGAATGTAAACTAAATGCACTAGCTCATAAAATAAGTAATTAGCAGTTCTGCTCTGTGAAGAAAAACATTTTAGTTTAATAGAGTCACTCTGCTCCCTGTCAACTCTATTTAAAATAAAATATATCAAAATCAGACTTAGGATCTTCAGAAACTGAAGTCAATTTATTCTAGTCAATGGAGCCACCTACAGATTTGACCCTGAATATCTGATAAGATATACAGCCCAAATTTTCACAAGCATGTGTATTCGACATGTGTGTGCAGTGCAAATCATATTTTGTAAAAAAATTTATTTACTGGTAGAGTTGATTTTTTTTTAATGCAACCTTCAAAGAGGTAATACCTACTCCTATGCTTTGTCACGCCCATAGTGCTCACTTCTCAAAGCCTGGGTCTTACACAGCCAAAGGCCTTTATATGCAGTACTTGGTTTGGCAGTGAAGGGTGGCACTGAGACAAACCTGCACCTGTCACACCTGAAGGAATTTCACTCACTAAGAAATGAGATAAGCCCTATTGCTCTCCCCAATACTTGGCTGTATGTAGGACACTTAAAATACAAAAAACAAAACAAGAAAACTCAAACCAAACCAAAAAAAGCCCCAAAACAAAACAAAACAAACAACCAACCCAAAAACAAATCACACCTGCCCCCGCAAAAAAACCAAGCCAACCCAAAAGTTAATGTTTTAACAGCTTTGTGGAGTGTGGAGATTGCCATGATAATTCACTCTGGAGGTTAAAAAGCTGGGGGTAGCCATCGGGATGTAGGTGTAGATTTAAAAAGCCGTAGCTGCTTTTTGCAATTACAGATGTGAACAAAGACCCTCTGAATGGTTGCTGCTCGTTTTCATGAGGAGTCTGGAGATCTATGGTGACTCCTGGTTATCAGCAGATGAAATCAGAGCTAAACCTGCCCACCAGCCAACCCGGACTGATGTCCTGCCCTTCATCTCTCCCGACTGGCTCCTCTCTCCTGTGCCAGAGGCAGTTTGAGCACTTCAGAGCTTTGATGAATCCTAAATGCATAGTCAATACACTAACTGTGCTCAGCCACCAGCACTATTTTCATTAGAAAGAGCTTTCTAGCCAAAAGTGTGATGCTTTGACAGTGCATCACCTAATCAATTTCTCATTTTTCAAAGTAAAGCATGCGGGCTCTGTTCTTAGTTGCTTCCCACTTTGTATAAATACTGACAGTTGTCAAAAAAAAAAAAAAAGAGAAAGATATAAAATGCTAATGCCTTGATTAGCATTTTTCACTGACCTTTCTCTGGTGGCATGAACAGCAGAGGAGCTGAGGAGTGGAGATCAGGGCTCAATGTGCCCAGCTCCTGGAGCATCTCCTCTCCATTGTGCTTGAATTCCTTCCACTGAGCCCAAACAGGGCTTTGCTCTTTAGTACAGTTTAGGCTTCTGTCCAATCGGTCCAGATTGGCAGATTTCAGTCCAGATGGTTATGATAGATATGGTACCCTCTCTTTTAATCTCAACTAAAGAAGTTTTGACAAAGGCCTGTGAATTAAGTGGGCTATGAGTAGCAATGATTGCGTGAATTTCACATTTTTGCCTAGTCCATCTGCCAGGCTGAAAAGAGGGAAGGCAAGCAAGCCGTTTCAGTATAAATTAGTGTGCTTGAATTGCACAAATCCAATTAGTTAACAGGCAGGACATTTCTCTGCTATTACTACTATTTAAAAAAAAAATTCTCTTTGGCAAAATGCACATTGAGTAGTAAGTCTTTCCTTTTCAGGCTTGCCATCCATTTGGTACCTTTATCCCACATTTACATGGAAATTTCACTCCCCTTGAACACAAAGCTTCTCCTCTCAGCATGCAAGCTGCATTAATTGTCAGTAATGTGGGCAGAAATATATTCCATAGCATTATATCATCAAAACTGAATGGGATTAATAGCCTGTCCTGTTGCTATAAGGAGTTTGGCACCGTGTGTTTTATCTGTCAGCGAGATGACTATTTATATTGTTTTGGGGTAACTGGCATAATAGCCTTTAGTATAATTGCTTATCTGAATGCACACAATTAAAACTATTTTCTGGGGGGACTTTGTGCTTGAAACCCACTTGGATGGACGCTTTTTTTGCCAGGAGGGAGAGGACAACACAGCATGCTTCATGTGATGCCCTAGCGGAGCTCTGCCTGCTGAATGTGACCCTTTTTCAATGACAATTGCTTTTCATAATAACAGGTTGCCTTTCTTTCAACACTGCCTGGCCAGTCCTCCCTGCTTCCTCATGAGGAGCTGTTTTGCAGCCCTCTGAAGTCGGTGAAGTTCCCATGGCTTTGAGTCACACTGCAGGAGCCCAGATCCTTCCCTCCTTCCTGCCTCCTCTTAAGCACAAACATCCACAGCTCCTAGTCACATCCCCCAAAAGATTTTGGCACTTGGTTCCCAGAAGCACTACTATGGGCCTTCACTTTTCTTCTCATGTCATTTTCTTTCACTTCCTTCATAGAACTGTAAGGGCTGATGGAAGTGTCTTCCTCAGGCACGGTCTGTGTGTGGATACTCCTCCATGAAAGCATTTTGAATCTGAGTTTCAGCAGATGAATTCAACTGGCCTCTGCATGGCAGAGAAAAAAAAATCAGTAATAAATTCCGGTATTTATGCATATTTAAAAACATTAGTTCAAATGGGTATTAATAATAAGCTGTAAGTACTTCATTATGAGAATGAAAGTGGGGAAGCAATTTACATTCTGTATTCAGCAGTAGCTGAATTGCAGCTGAAATGCCAAAGAGATTTTATGTTGGAGGTCCGTTTTCACACTTTATAAAAACTGAGGTCACACTAATAAAGCATGAAGTTGGATATGCTGTAAATATGATAAGGTTATTGCAAGTCTTCAAAAATTCATGTGTGTCCCAGTGTCCATACTGAAGCTTATTTACCATAATAGGTTTTTCAAATAGAGAGTGCATTAATTTGACTGCTTAAAGTTTCTTAATCCCCTCCTCTCAAATACTATAAGAAAGTAACAACTTAAAAATATCTACATTCAAAAAATGGAATTTTGTCGGCCCTTTAGATGATCTGTTGGTTTTGAATAGTTGAATCTCCTAGTTTGACAAAATGTTAAGATTATCTAATGCAGATTATTTTTAGTTTCATAGAGAAAAATATTGATTCTTTGTTGACTCCTCTATTCCTCAGTCATGCACAAAAAATCAGAAATATGAGTATTAAATAGTCTTTTAAGCTGTCACCCATTAATATAAAGCTTTTTAAAATTAAATTGGAGATCAATAAGAAACTTAATTTTAAGAACATTTCTTGACCATGTCAAACTCTTTGAGTTTGCTGATATCTTAATGGACATTAATGGAGACATTTTAAAAACAAGAATAAGTAGTTGGTTATTTTTAACACACAGATGCACTGGTTGCAATTGTTTTTTATTGCTATGGGAATAGCAGACAACACTAACAACAACAAAAGATCAAGATTCAACATATTTGTTAAAAAAGAAGGTTGTTTTGAAAATAAAATTAGGAGATGGCAGAGTCTAACTATACATTTCCTGTAGAGCAGTTCTTCTTCAATTACTTAATGTAGTCTTGTTTCTCAGAATGTTATTTGTATATGATGTTATTATTTTTGTTGAAAGCACATGATTATCTACAGAACCTTTTTGAATTAAAGCTGATAAAAGTTTTTGAACATGTAATTATTTGTTCTTGATACTGCATGCTGCTTTCACGTGTAGTTTCTAATAGTAAGGTACTCCTTATTATGTTTACAAATCCATGCTTGGAAAAGCATGTATACTAGGTTCTCAGAAGGATTTACGTACAAGCCACGGTGTGTTCTTGGACCATGACATCTCTGCTCGCAGGAGAGCCATCTCCTTTCACATAAATACTGCCAGACACGTGGGTTTCTGCAGGTGTCAAGCCAGGCGAGGCAGTGCTGGGTCAGTGGCTTGGGGATTTACGGACCAGTGGCAACATCTGCCTCAGCCAAATGCGTCCATTTTAGACAGTGTTTGCTCCCTCTGTCCCCTGTCCCCCACCCCCCAAACCTGAGGGGTCCTTTAGGAGCAGACTGGCCACATCCACAACACATAGCCCTCAGTCCTAAATCTTCTGTGAGTCCCAAACAGTCTGCGGTGGTCCTAAGACACAGTTATTATTTATTGCACATCTTTTTAGTTCCAGGTTTCTGGAAGCATCAGCGTGGTGCTTTGGTAAGACGGAATGGAGGACCTGTGTTTAGTACCTTGGGACCGTGGGAAGAAAGCATGTGCAGCCCCCACATGAGAACACCACGATGATGTGCTGATATAATGTTAGAGGGGGGATGCTGTAAGGAAGACACAGACAAATGTGGGGTAGTCTTCATCATGTCAGCCTTAGGGGGTGGAGCAACATATCCCAGAACCACGTCCAGAGACTGTCTTGGGGAGGCCAAAAGAGCAGGCAACAAAGGGGAGTGAGCCATCAGGAGCCAGCACTTATCCTCACTCCCTGGCCTGATTTTCTTTAAAAGTGTAGTCAGGCAGTTCCAAACAACAGCAAAGCAAATGTACAGAAGTTCTACTCTTTACAAAGAGGGAAGCAGGAGAGTGCAAGGAACAGAGGATTGACATTTGCGTGTTCAGGTAGCAGAAAGATTTGAGTAAATGTGTGACAGGTTAAATTAATTTAGGTTTCTCCTATCAACATGTCTGGTCAAAATTGCTGAGCTAATGAGGCTAATTCTTTTACTTTTATCTCTGGTAAAAGTGACCTCAAAAGTAAAGAATCACGTGGTTGACAGTTGGGTATCGCTTTGTTGTATTGCAAGGTGAATGTGTGCACTTAATGAAAAAGGCTGAAAAAGTGCCTTCAGAACAATCTTTGTGAAAACAATGGAATTTATGAGGAAAATGTCTGCTTTCACAAGAAAATGAAGAGAGAAAAACCTGAAAATTGGAGCCAGTTGCTCCAAAGCTGTTTCTGCAATGCTATGGAGCAGTGCTAGTTTGGCTGTTCCCAACCCATTGGTGAGCTGTATTCCTGGGAGGGCTGTATTTCCCAAGGGGTAGCACCACTCTTATGATGTGCAGGACTACACTTCTTTTAAGGACAGGACTTCTTTTAAATACCAGGTGATACTGATGGTGTGAGGTGTGTTTTGGTGCTCTCAGTCCTCAAAGTCTAGTCAATTCATAAGTTTTAATGCTTTTAAGCACCTGAGTTGTACAGTCTAATAGCACAGCTCCCTAACAAGGCTTGGCCCCAATCTTGCCAGCATAGCTTCGTTGAGCTGAGCCATGATAAGGTGCAATTTGTAGCTGGCAGGGCTTTGCCAGCCAGAGCTCCTGGAGAGGGCACAGCTACACTGCCAAAGCTGCTGTTGGAGGATGCCTGCCTGGCACTAAAGCAGCTTGGCCCCAGTGCCGACCGCATCTTGGGGAGGAGGTTGTTTGTTTGGGAGAATGGTGCATTCTACACCCAGCCTTCCACCCAGCACTGCAGAGAGCATGATCTGTCATATTTAATTTATCACATCAAATCATAGGCTGTTCTGGTCTCCTTGGTCATACTCCCTTTCAAGGCAGCTGTACTAGACATCACCAGCACTGGCTAGTGCAACACCCAAAGATACTTGAGGTGGAGGCAGGAACACTAAAAACAACAACTTGGTTGTTGTGATTTGCAGTCTTATCATGCTTTTTTGGCTCAGCAGTGTCCCTGACAGGTCCCATACACTGCGTACAGCTGGCCGTTTTGGTTCTATGCCAAATGAGAATTTCCTGGTGTTAAAAGAATTCTCAGTTGTCTACTTTCTGGGCTTCCAGAATAGTACAAATCATGTTTAACTTGGCTGTTGAGCTAACACTGAATACCTTGAAACAAACCCATAAATTAGAAAGTGAAAACTGGCTCCTATTGTCCACAAAATACAAAATGGAGTGTCTTACGTTCCTCAAATTACTCTTTCATTGAGCCATATTGCAGGGATGATCACCATTTCTGAACAGGGTGCTAACATGTATTTTTTCCTCAGGCATGAAATGGTCATGCTTCCCTATCTAATTCCCTCAGGAGAAGAGCAGAAACAGGCGAGAGTCTCTTCTCCTGCATCACTGTAAATCCGGGCGAACTTCATTTGCTGGAGCAGAATTAATCCACTCTGTACTTACTCAACCCTAGTCATTGTCCAGCCTCTTATCTACAGCAAAGGCTACTCTGTAATAGCTTGTGGAGAAGTAGAATAGAGGAACAGAATTGACGAACAAAACCTCAAATCAGAAAAGTCTTCACTTACGTCCTTCTAAAACCTTCCCAGTACCTGTGCTGGGAAAAAAAAAAGAAACTAGTTTTCAGGTACAGTGTTCCAATTACAGCAGTCCAGAGGCACTTCAACACTGGATTTTGCTCTTCTGTTATATTTTGGCAGCGTCTCTGAGCAAAGGTGCCTATTTCCTAAATAGATAAAGCTGCACTGCCAACTACAGGGTTTGTGGCTTGGCAAGTCCCATTCTGGCTGCCAGCTGCCCTAATGAAATTAATTGGAGGTTCATTTGCAACGTGGGGAGTCCTGTGATGGGAAAGGTTTTGCCTTTGAATGTTGACTTTTAAGTACGAAACCGCAGCAGGCTGAATTTAGATGGCTCTTAGGCATTATTAAGTGCTTTTTTGTTGACTATACTGTGTCATCACTACTGTCCTGTTCCTTTAAGCATGATGCTGTATGTCCCCCTTGCACTGGAAGCTGTCCCATCTTTACAAAGGATGTGCCACTAGGCAGCCTTGCCAGTGTGGGCTCTTGGTCACAGACTGTATCATACAGGAGTCTGTGTTACACCTGCTGACGGGCCATGAAACAACACCAGCAAGCCCAGACATCCCTGAATTTAAATGTTTTGGATACAAAATCAAAAGCCATTTTTGGTTTCCTTGATGTTCGAAACCTGAGTGTCAGCCCAGCTGCACCTCAGCCCCACTCCTAGTTAAGCACTTCACAGAGTGCTTTGTGATCTGTGTCGGAGCACCTGGACCCATGCCAGCCAGGTGCTTTCAGGGATACTCTGTAATCCATGCAACCATCTGACCACACTGATTAAATGTTGTACATCCTGTCATTACCGTTATACAGATCAGCAAGGGGAAAGCAGAACATATTTCTCCCAGCGCCTAGTGTTGCATCAAACTTTTCTTTAGGATTGCCTTGCAGTCAGACTGGCGTGTTCTGCTCCTGAATGGAATAGAAGCTGAGCACTGGGAGGCCCTGCTGTGCACCCTGGCCATGTCTAGAATGGCCACCAAACTCTTTAATTTTCCCAATCTGAAATCCTGTAGCTGGAAGAGTGCTGCCAGTCACTGAAACATCTTACTACAAATAGAGAGAGACACAGAAATGATGCTGAGGGAGAATTTGTGGAGAAAGGCAACAACGTCCAGACCCACCTGTTGGAAGGTAGAAACAACACACCATAGTGTGATGGATGAGACTAGAAAGACCTGGCTTTTCACCCTCTTTTTAAGGCCTTCATTCTTTAATCCATCTCTCTAGATCTCCTTCGGTTGGCATCCCAGACTGTGCAATGCTAGATATCAAAACTCTTCAGTGTGGTCTGGAGCCTGAAGTTCCCCATCAGCACTGGTTTGTGTGAGAGGGTACCACACGCCTGCCTTTAATGGCCACTGCTGGATGATACAGATGGGTGGGTCCTGAGACCTGCCATGATGTGACAGCATGGTTAAAGGAGGCAGCATATTCGGCTGCTATGGGAAAATGGTTAAAGGGATTGGCAGATCATATAGGATTGTCACAATTAGATGTGTCTTCAGTCATACTTTCTCCTCCACTCCCCATGACCAACATGTTGTTCCTCTTCAGATGTCTTTTTAGTGTCTCCTGCTGCAGCTCTTCCACATCTTTCCAAGTGTTATATTCTCCTGGCCTGAACCATGAGCCTTGATCTCCCAGGGTCCTGTGTGGGTCCTGTCTCCACAATATAATGCTGGAGTCACTTTAGCACAGCCAATATCAGGTTTTATAGAACACCAAACAGTTTGGTAAGAACCAGTTTGGAAAACTGCTGGCGGGAGATTATGTTTAGGACCCTTCCCTCAGACCTGAGAGACTGATACTCAAATGCCTGGGCTGAATTAGTCAGAGCCAGGCAACAATACCTGGCTGTTCCTGTTCTGATTTAACATCCTGCCTACTGAGTTAAGGAAAACACCAAACACTTCGGTTTTGCTTTAAAACAGGATGGGGGGAAAGGTAGATGCTGCCTGCTTTCCTAAAGAGGCAGAGTTTTCGCAACAGCACTCTGGTGATCTTACTGTGGGCAACGGTGGGAACATTTGTTTCCAAGTTGGCTACAGCACTCAGATCCCTGAAGATTTTAAACATCCCTAATTATGTGTAAACAAAATTTGCCTAAACATAATCTGTCCCTCGTCATCCTGACTTCATCTACACATGCAGCTTTAGTGGTGTGACTTTTGTCTATGGCAGCAAAAATGTTACCTGTGTCCTTGGACAGAGAAATGTTTTGAAATGTGTTGATCAGCATGGAATGGTTGAGACATCTGCAGTGATTTTTCCCTCGTGTGTGTGTGTGTGTGTGTGTATGCACAGTACATTAGAGATCATGAAAATAAACAAAATGAGAAAGGATCTAGAGGTATCAAGCAATAGGTGACCATGTACATGACCTGCAAAATTTCTCACATCAAGCTCATGACATGGATTTCCTTGTTGCAGTCCTTTCTCCCAGTACATATCTGTGCTGAGTGGATAATGTTTCCAGCTGGTGACAGGGGCATTTTCTTACCATAAACCAATATGCATTTAGTTTCAGGCCACCTTATGTTTTTACAAGATACAGTTTTTCTTCTTAGAAGTCTATTTGATAGTGAATTTGTGTAAGGGTGTTTTTGTAGTACGTGAAGCATGTGGGTGGCTTTCCTTGCTGTGTTTTAGAAGAAGCTGCACCTTCAATTTAATGGACAATGCTGCGCTTCAGTAGACCATTATATTAGTCCACCATTCCTAACATAGCAGTCATATCGAAATTGTATTGCTACATTATACAAGTATGGTTAATTAAACCCAGTTATCAGCCCAAGTTCATACAATAGCTGTGTGTGGGTAAAGGAGAAGCAATGAATTAGAAAAAAAGTATATGTAGTACATGTTCTAGGGAAAAATAAAGCAAAAAAGACAGGGAAGGAATGAGCACAGCTGAAGAGAGAGCATGGATGGCAGGAGAGCAATTGGATGGTGACCGCCAGTGCTGCAGCCTGACCTGTGCTCTCTGCCCTGCAGCCATGCTGAGTAATTAGGGAGTCTGTTAATTTTTTTTGTATCATTATTACAGTAAAAGACATACCTTACCACATGGAACTAAAGAGGGATAGTACAAATGAAGCAGAACTGACAGTTTTTAAGATAGATGTTCATCAAAGGTTTACTTAATGTCTCTGAAGTACAGAGCATAATAAGGCTGTGGGTTTAATGTGTCTGGAGTAAAAAATATGTATATCCTCTGCTCTATCCATCTTTCCTGCTCCAGCTGGCTTTTAATGCACTGTTGAAAACAATCAAATATAAATAGTAGTGCTTGAAAGAAAAGTCGGTATTCAGACTGCGACTGTGTGGGACTACAAAAATTACTTGTTGGGTCTTTGATCATATTCCAGGGAGGCATGAAAAACCACAGCAGTAGTACCTCTTCCTGTTGAGCAGGGCACCCTCAAACACAAGAAGGGCAAATCAATGTGGGAATCCTCTGCAGACCTTTGCAGAAATCAGGGTCCCAGTATGTTGCCTGATGTGGAGTTGCCTGCTGTCGATCAGCACACTATCATTTGAGTTTTCTTTTTATTTGACTCATTTAAGTCTAGTACCTGAGCTTCAGGGAATAGCTGGCACTTTTAAGTGATAGTTAAAAAAAAACCACTTTCCTTTGTACTCTTTTTATTGGTGCCTGTTGACCATAAACCTAAAAGGGAGAGTTCGGTCTGCCACCAGTCTGTTCTTTAATACCCCATTCATAGCATGACATATTCGCACTGAAAATGAATCCAGAGAAATCCCAAAGGCACAGGTGATCTTTTTGGGGGAAGGAAAAAAAGGCTTTAGTATACTGAACTGTTTCATGAAAGGACTAACATCAGCTGAATCATAAAACCGAGTGAGTGTAGCTGTGATGCCAGCAGTTAGCATTAAAGTGCATTTATTCATGGCAGGCACTGCCAATTTAAACTTAGCTGTAGGTCGGTGGGTTTTCATTTACTGCAAAAGGCTTGTCATTGTTTACATGCCATTAATCCTTGAACTTAAGTCTTTGGAGTATCAGTTTAATGTAAGTTTAACTAATACACTGAGGAGGTGAGTTTATAAATGGACGTGTTGCTGCATGATCTGTCTCGTTTGCTCGAGTGGGTGCTGGGCATTGTCTGGGGTGAGCTGTGGGTCTGCAGGGAGGAGGCTGTGGAAGTAGGAGCCATCATGTCTAGCATAGCTTGGTCCTGGGCCATGCTGTTTCATGTCCTCCATGGGGCTGGGTATCCTTGTTCCAGCAGCCTGGGTTGAGGTACCTCGTGGTAGGTCATGTTGTATAGGTGTGGCAAAAAAAAAGGGAAGAAACTCATTTCTAGGGAAGGACACTGTATTTTGGGACCTGGTTGCCTCAAAGGCAGCCCATAGGATGGACAATTTTCAATGCCTGTTTTTAGGTTTTAGGCAATAGGATAAAAATGGGCAGTTAAAACTTTAATGGATAGCAAAGACCTGTGAAAGACATTGCTAAGCATGTTGGGGAGGCTCTCATGGGATAATTGCACCTGTTACCAGAAACATTGCAGTCTTTGATTAGCTGGGTTTTGGTTTCTTCATTAATTACCTTCCAAAGTAGGACACATGCACATATTTTTCTCACTGGCTTATGTATTTCTCTTTTAGAAAAAGATTTTTCTGGTTTTTAGTTATCTTTAAAATGTGAATTTGGGACCACTTTTCTTTTTCTTGTTCATGAAGTGCTCCCCACTAAATTGTTGGTGATATTAACCACTGACAGATTGATTTCTTACTTTCTTTTGTTCGTAATGGAAAATCTTTTTACGAGGCAGAGTTTCAGAAATTCACTAGCAAATTTGCTTGTTGCAAAAGCTTCCAGATAAATTAAGAAACTTCACACACAGGACACATCAGAATACATTAGAAAAAAAGGTTCTTCCACAATAATGTTATCAACGTTTATAAAACATGTACCACATTCTGGGTTATTCAATACATGTCTATATTTTGTCAAAGCAGGTACAATTTAAACATAATTTTTGTGATAAATTCTCTCTGCTTTTCTTAATTCCACTGACAGAACAATAACCTCAGACATAAATATCCTGAATTCTGGGATAAGTGCCTTATAGGTAGAGCCTATAGCAACAAGTTTCACACTCAGATCTCAGCTTACCTGACAGTGACATTATTCAAGTTCACATTTGAATTTAATTTTCATTGATTGGGACACTCTCTCTCTCTTTTTTTTTAATTAAAACTGTTTGGATCAGAGTAACATTTTTTCTACTCTTCAGCTTCACTTTCCCTCTTCTCCCCACCCTCCCCCCCACCCCTTTATTTATTTTCTTTTACTTCTGGATCAAAAATTCAGAAGTACAGTTGATTTTAGTGGATTTCTTTATATACCTGTCCAACATGCTTTTTGACTAGGCTATACAGATTGGTGAACTACTTGGAATCAAGCAGTCAGCAGTTCTGTCTTGCTCCCCACAAGTCTTGATGTTGTTTTTATTCCCTCTGTGAAAATGGCAATGTCAGCAGAGAGTACAAAAGGAATCAAATTATACTTCATCTTATTAGAAAACCACCTGGAAGCCAGTGGAGACATCCCACTCCTCTTTGCCTTCCAGGTCTTTGATCCACTTGAAAAGCCTCATCCACTGTCAGGAGGGCTTACCTCCCTGCATGCTCAGCACTGCAAGAAAATATATTTAAACTGAATGTTAGTATTGAAAATGCCCAACAGAATTTCCCCCACATTTCACCTTCTTCCCAATCCCTGATTTGGTTCTTCTAGGCACAGTCCTGGTATTGCCAACTCCAAGTATCGGGAATCCAAGAGGCGGCCTCCTTTTTCCTTCCTCCTCTCTAGAAAATGCCTCAAGATTTACTTAAGTCACAGGGGTCAGCAAGCAACTAGTGTTATTCCATCACTGGATCTCAAAAAATCTCCACTGATGGGAGGGTTGGTACCACAGCTGTCTCTAACAGGCCACTTTGCTTGTGGGACTTATGGGCTTGGAATCCTTCTGGAGCAAGTCCAGAGGAGGGCCATAAAGATGATCAGAGGGATGGGACATCTCTCCTGTGAGGACAGGCTGAGAGAGCTGGGATTGTTCAGCCTGGAGAAGATTCCAGGGAGACTTCATTGAGGCCTTCTAGTACCGAAAGGGGGCCTACAGCAGAGCTGGAGAGGGACTTTTCGCCAGGGCTTGTAGTGATAGGAATGGCTTTAAACTGCAAGAGGGCATATTTAGATTAGGTATTAGGAAGAAATTGTTTACTGTGAGGGTGGTGAGGCACTGGAACAGATTGCTCAGAAAGGTTGTGGTTGCCCCATTCCTGGAAGTGTAGAAGGCTGGGCTATGTGCCTTTGAGCTACCTGGGCTGGTGGCAGATGTCCCTGCCCATAGGGTTGGAACTAGATGGTCTTTGAGGTCCCTTCCAACCCAAATCATTCTTTGATTCTGTGATCAACAGCCTATTCCTGACAGTTCATTAACTTCATCAGCAAAGTGGTTTTAAACAGCACTCGACCCAATTCTTTCCCTTCCTGCTTAGGGCTCCTTACTCCTGGGGCAACTGGGAATGGTGGGAATATAACACAGAGAGAGAGAGGAGGTTTATGGGTTTATTTACCGACCTTCAGGATGCACCCTGCTGTGAAGAGTCTCTTGCTCATGTACACAGAGGCACATTCACGCACACGTGCACATTAAGGCTGCTGCACTGTGATCATACAACCCCCTTTCATAGCCCGTGCTCATCTCTTTAATATTTGATAGCTGTTTGGCAGTCAGCAGAGACGAGCAGAGCTTTTTGTTATGTAACTCCTATTAGAAGTTCGGGGTTGATAAAGCATAAGTCGCATTTCTCATTATGAGAAATAAAGTGTGTTTCTCACTTCTTTGCATCCAAATGCCAGCCTTTGATGTCTGTACTTGGCCCTTACTGCAGCTAAAATCTCTCGTGGCATGTACTTCATAGCCATGTAAAATAGCAGTGTGTTCTTCGCCCTGCTAGTTAAGGAGATGCCAAATGATGTCAAGTTGAGGCTGAAAGTGCTTTTCTGCTCTACAACCAAATAGCTGAGCTCTGGAAGCTTATTACTGCCTTTTTAAGGATCTCCAAACCCAGTTGCAATGAGATTACTCCATTCCTATTTCTTCTGCCTTCCTCATAAACTTACACCTCCCTGTTTGCTTGCTCTTAGTGCAGTGTAACAGAGGGATTAAATGGAGTTCATCTTCCCTTTTTGCCTTGATGCTTTAGTGCATTTCAAAATGAAATAGGACTGTGATAAATTACACCTTGAAGAAACCAGAAGCTTAGAAGGAGGTTTTAAGTTTTAGAAAAAAATTAAAGTGGCCAAAGCAGCAGGCAAATAGAACACAATTTGAAAGCTTATAACTCCCTCCACTTCTGCGAATCTGAGATTCTTTCCTGGACCTGTCCCTCTCCTCATCTATGTTCTTAAAGAAAATCTCTTGACAGCTATTATGCCCTGTGCTACTACAACACAATATTCAGTACTTTAAGCTTTACAGGGTAGGAGAAATGTCTAGTATGACCTTCAGTCTTGGGTATCCTTCTTTCTTTATCTTTTAGAATTACTTCCCCAAATAGTCTTTATTTAAGCTTTTTGTTTCATGTGGTGTTGAAGCCAGTCCTGTGATTTCACATATTTTTAAGTTGATAGATTGAACTGCAGGTGATAAAGGCTCTACTTTATCCTGTAAACCAAACTGCCTTTGTTAATCCCCCAGGCTTATCATGAGGCTCCAGACTTTTTTCTTCCTCCCTCCTAGAAGCGAGCCTCTTGTTTGAGAAGCAGCTAATTGATGGTGGGAAATGTCTGTCTCTCCCCTTGCCGGGTACAGCCCAGATGTGCTCAGGAGGAAGGAGGGGGCAGCTGGGGCATCCTGCCCACGCAGGCCTCGGTGGTTTCTGTGATGTGGCCACCTGTCCTGAGTGAACTGAACTGAGACCATGCAATCATTTCCTAAATGCCACTGAGCAGCCATTACCTACGCTAATGGCTTTTCGTGGTACTGATGCAGACTGAAGCTGAACCCTTTATGGGCATTGTGTCTGGGATGATGGATAAGCGTGGTAACCAGTTTCCAGGTTACCCAATTTAAAGATCTTGCTATATCAGCAAGTGCTTGCTTTTTACAGACCTGCTCGGTGGAGCTTCTGTTTTCCAAAACCCACTCTCACTTAGCTCTACGAAGAAGACTGTGAAGAGATATCATTTTGAATAGCTATTACCAACATTGCAAAGGGCATAACCTGATGTGCACCACAGAAGTGTATTTCCTTGTTTGGACCTGGGGAAGGATGTAATTTTGGAAAATAGAAAGGCAATGTTATTTTAAGGTACAACTGTATTAGATATGAGATGTGCCTAATTTTATGTTTTAATAAGCATTGACTAATCAAAACTGAAATTAATTTGTAAGAAAAACATTTCTCCAGCTTCTGTTTTCAGGTGCCAAATTACAAATATCTTAAATGGTCTGATCATTAGAGGTTTCTTATTGCCTAACCTTTGAAAATCAGAATTGAGATACCCTAAAACTGAGGCTTTTTAAAACCAGTTTTGACACATAACTGAATATGCATTAAAAAATAAAGCTATATTTTGATGGGGTAGGAGTTGATATATCCCCCCACCATTCATTGCAAATCAAAACTATGTGTGAGATAATTAATTTCTAGTTTCTACAGCTAAGAGATTTTTTCCTCAACAGAAGGCCCATTTTTTTCCAGGAATATAAGACAATACTCTGCTTTTAGGAGTGGCAATTTTTGTGATTTACAAAAATACATGCAGGTTGTTTTGAAGGTAGGGTCATACACAATGGGTTATGACAGAGCATTGGTGTCACAAAGAATAAACCCATGCAATTTGTCATGGGATATAATTGGAACCATGTCTTTAGCAACATGAAAAAGGGCATTGGAAATTATGAGAAATCTTGCAAAATTAATCCAGACTTTTTGTAGTACCTGCCAAAACAGATCTGAAGATCTCATTGAACTGTATCCTAAGACCTCAAGGAATATAATACCAAACTAGTTACTAAAAGTACTAAAGTTTTCCAAATTGTAGTAATCTATTTTGCATAATTTGCCAAATATACCAGTATCAAGTATAAAAGCCACCATAAATTTGGTTCATCTTCTTTTGTGGTGTCTAATATATTAGGCAGAATATGCTTTGTCAGTTACTTCAAATACCTCCAGCATCAAAAATTTAAGGTTAAGCTGAAGGATGAAAGTGGCCCACGTGCACTTTCTACACTGCTGTCATGAGAACAGGCGAGCCACCAAGTCAGGCACAGCAACTCCTCTCCCCCTAAAGATTGCAGGACTCTACTAAAGATTTTAAGATGAATGAATGGATATTTTAAGGGTAGTCTTGGGTATTCAAGCTGACAAATGTATGCAAGTGACGAATATGCACTTGACTCAAGTCAAGTGGGCAGTAACGCAAAAAATGTCATGTCTCCAGCAGCATTTGGTAATCTCTGGAAGTGGGTGATGTTTGGGTGTAGAAACCTGCAAGGAAACCCCATCTGGGATACCATCCACCTCTGAATAAGTAAAATTGAATATAAACATTCATAGCATATAACATGCAGTGGGTTGTAAAACAGATGAATGTCAGAAGACTAAATTTCTGGAAGAAATAAGAAAAATACAGATGTGGCAAAAGGTTATTGAAAAGCAAATGATTGTTAAAATAAGCCATGAAGAGACTGCCTTGGTCAGGTCTTTGTAGCTCTGACTGAAGAGGTAAGAAAGGAGGTAAGAAAGTCTGTAGCAAAACATTTTTTTTAAAAAGTGAAAATTATGTCCATTCCTTTCAATTCTATCTGGGAGTCTAATAAAAGATATTATCTCTCAATACAAACCTTGTCTTTCATGGCAAGATTTACATGCCTCTGTGACATGAAATCCATTAAGCAGATCTAATTAGACATCCATGCCAGAATGTCCTCCGAATTAATGAAATACATTGCAGTCAAAATGAAATCTCAGAGGAGCACCTAAACGGGAATAATGCCTGCCAAGTTATCTTTGGTTACCTCCTTTTCCTCTGATAATGAAAATGTTCAGGCAGCCAGAATTAATAACATTGTGAATGGCAAATAATGAGTCCCAGAACACTGGATGTAAAAAGAGAGTTGGACTTGTAGCGCTTTGACAAAGCAACTGAAGGAGTAAAACTGAGCATCTCAGCCAAAATGATTACAGCCCAGCTCTGTCTGGTACATAAATATCATCCTTCTATTTTCATATAGTTTTTTTTTATTATTATTTTTTCCCATTTTTTTATATTCAAGGTTATAGCATGTCAAATATAACTAATGTAGCAATTTAATCAGGAGTTGCATCTCATTTAAGGCTGAGTTATTTCTTCATTTGTGAGAGAGAAATGGATGGATGGATAAATAGATAGCTAGATAGATAGATAGATACATAGATAGCTTTTTATAGATGTTATCCTCCTACACCATATAGGAAATTAATGTCAAAGCAGTCAACAAAACCAGTCACGACTTCCTCTTGAAATAACGGAAGGAGAGACAGGCAGGAGAAAAAGCATTCAGCACTAGAGCCTGGAGCGTGGGCTGGACAGGTACACTGTTCACTGGGTAAAAACTAGCTGGATAGCCAGGCCCAGAGAACAGGGATGGATGGAGCTGCACCCAGCTGGTGTCCAATCACTAGTGGAGTTCCCCAGGGCTCAGTATTTGGGCCAGTCTGGATTAATATCTTTACCAATGATTTGGATGAGGGGATTGAGCCCACTCTCAGTCAGATGACACCAGGCTGGGCAGGAGTGTTGATCTGCTGGAGGGCAGGAAGGTTCTGCAGAGAGGTCTGGACAGGCTGGATCGATAGGCCAAGACCAGCGGTGTGAGGTTCATCAAGACAAAGTGCCAGGTCCTGCTTTGGGTCACAATAACCCCAAGCATTGCTACAGGCTGGGGGCAGAATGGCTGGAAAGCTGCCTGGTGCAAAAGGACCTGGGGGTGCTGGTTGACAGTGGCTGAACAGGAGCCAATGTGTGCCCAGGTGGCCAAGAAGGCCAAGGGCATCCTGGCCTGGATCAGCAACAGTGGGGCCAGCAGCATAAGGGCAGTGACTGTGCCCCTGTACTCAGCACTGGTGAGGCCACACCTCAGATTCTGTGTTCAGTTCTGGGCCCCCACTGCAAGAAGGACACTGAGGTGCTGGAGCCTGTCCAGAGAGGGGCAGCGGAGCTGGGGAAGCATCTGGAGCACAAGTCTGATGAAGAGTGGCTGAGGGAGCTGGGGGTGTTCAGCCTGGAGAAAAGGAGGCTCAGTGGGAACATTATGACTCTCTTACAGCCATCTTAAAGGAGGTTGCATCCAGGTGGGTGTCAGTCTCTTCTCCCAAGTGACAGGACATAGGACAAGAGAAAATGGCCTCAAGTTGCACTGGAAGAGGTTTAGATTGGATATTAGGAAAAATTTCTCCACTGAAAAGGTTGTCAAGCATTTGGACAGAATATCCAGAGAAGTGGTGGAGTCACCATCCTTGAGGTATTCAAAAGATGTGTGGACATGGGGACATGGTTTAGTGTTGGACTTGGCAGTGACGGGTTAGTGGTTAGGCTTGATGATTTGAAAGGTCCTTTCCAAATTAAATTATTCTATGATTCTGTGAATATTAGTGTTGTGAGGAACAGAAGAGGCATGAGGAAGCTTCCCCTCCCTTTTGCACACACTTAAGCCCCTCTGCGTTGGGGTCGTTGCACTTGGGGACAGCCCTATCCCTGGGACGTGCCACCCCACTCGGAGCTAGCAGCTCCCTCTCCCCATATTCAGTGGATGTCCCTGGAGGAACAGGCATGGATGTGCCTTGCTTACTTTCACCTGTACTCCACTGCAGTGGGCTGCTCTAGAGCTGGTTTGGAACTGGGAGCCCCGGGGAGCCCAGAGGGGGAGTCCCTACTGCCCCAAGGGGCTCGGTGCCGTGGGTAACAGCCTCTGTGCAGACACATGGATGGTCTGCAAGGCTGGCCTCCAGTCACGAGCACCCACAGCTTTTCATCACCTCGCTCAGTTGGTCAGGCTCCTGGCCATAGCCAGCACCATGCTCTGTGTGATTGTGGACATTTATTTAAGAGCTCCTGTTCTGAGTTTGACTTTCCTGCGCATGATGAAAGAGGAGTTTCCTCCAGATACTGTAACAACACAGAACAAAATTTCTATTGCCTTGATTATTTTTTTAATTCCTGTGAAAAGAAGCCACATCTGCTCTAGCATCAGCAAATATGCAGCTTATTTTATTGGCTTTATTCCCTCATAGTATTTGTCCTAGATAAGGCCCAGTTGCTAATTATTCTAGCCCTGGTCCTTCCTTCCTCACCCCTGCTGAAACACACTCCCTGTCACAGCTTTACTCAGCACATAGAAAAGAAGCAGTGTCAGGCCTTCTGGCTCTTCCATTATTTTTGACTGACAGCCTAAATTAAACTCCTCTACTTTGCTGACTTTCATTAAAAAGCAACAACAATTGGTGTTTGGGTGGAGGAGAGGAGTAAAAAAAAAAAATAAAATCAGCCTCCAAACATGAACTTTGAAATGCTTTTGACACTGCATAAATAGCATTGCCCCTTCAACTCTGTGGCTGATGCAGCAGAGATTACAGCAAAGACAGAACTACACCACAGCTTGCCAGCTGCCCCATCCTTCCCGGTTCGCACTGCCTCTGGCCACCAGGAGTAAGATGTCTTTTGGATAAGCAAAATAGCTAAGCCTGGGGAATGTTAGTCTTTAGGGACTTATGCCATTTAATTTTATTTTATCATGGGAAGGAGGAGATGAAGACCATGCTTTGAAGTTTCCTACATAACTCTATGTGTGCACATGCACGTGCAAGGATCTGGGTGTGTGCTTTTTCTTCGCAGTTCTCAACCAAATACAATGCCAGCTTTCCCTGGCCCTTCAGAAGTCTCCAGAAGGACATAGATAAAAGATGTCACAGCAGCAACTGGCTCTAGCCAAGGTCTTTTCTTTGAGAAAGTTATTTTTCTGACTAAAATACTCAAAAGGGATGAAATTGCTTCATGCTATCAAAAATAATCTATAAAGCAAAATGCCTAGCATGCACAACTGGTTGCAATGTGCAAGGCTACATATACATTTCTGTTATTAAACTAAGGGATTAATTTAGGCTTGGCACATAATGAATCAAGGAAATTTATAAATAATTGCCTTGGAGATAAGTCATAGAAAATCTTACATCTGCTTCTTTGTTAGTGCTTCTGGAGTGTAGTCATTTTGGGAAAGACTAAAACTAGCTGATGTAGATATATTCCCCCTCCATAAGTGATCTTGTTCAGGGCACTTGGTTTGTTTCAGAGCAGAGAATGTGGGAATTAGGATTTGCATGTGATCCTTTTGTCTGAGGGATGTCCAGCCCCTACAATTCACAATTGGAGTTTTCCTTGAATTACTGGAAACTGTGGATCTGTTCTTGAAGGGGAACCCTGTCCTGACATTAGAGAATACTGCTTTCAACTTCCTTCCCGCTCCCTGAACCGGGTAGCATCCTCCAAGCTCAGCTTCTGTGAGCAGTAAATGTACCTACAGCAAATCTTCAGTGTCTGATAAAAATATTTTTCCCATCAAACTAGGAGAAGCATGGGCTAACAGGCGCTGGCTGGCCCTGCTTCTCTCCGGAGTGAAACGAGTGTAGCTGGAGTAAAACCCTGGCTGGAGGGTGGAGAAGTGGCTGTAAATGCACCAAATTCTTTGTTCTCCTCCCGGGGTGTGTTCTGAGCTCTCTGCAGAGACTCTCATAAATCCCAAGCAGCAGCCTGAGGGCCATGAGGGACCCATTGACATGAAGCCTTTCTAAATCTGCCCTTTGGAGATGTAGGAGGGACAACAGTAAAACCACCAGAATAATAGAGCCACCAGAAACTGCTAATGTTTGCTCAGTCCAGCCTCTGCTTCCAGATGAGCCTAAGCTGTTTTCCTTTCTATTTTTATTTAATTATTTTTTTCTTGGTACTCAGTGTTTCCAGAGATTACTTTGTCCTTTTTTCATAAGCCATCAATTCTTGCTGTGATCTGAGACACTGAGGGAACAGAGGGTCTGATGCCAAAATGTTAACAGATTTAAGGTATCAAGAGGCAAGTTGCAGGAAATAACTCATTTGTTCAGGCATTCAGAGCAAATATTTATAAATTTCTTCAGAAATAATTCCCACTTCCCAAAGCCAAAAAGCAAAAGGCCGTTTTTTCTGGATGTATTGAGATTCACAGGGGTAACTAATAATAGCCTGGAGAACGGGAAAGGAAGAAGCAATCTGCTTTGAATTTGTAGAAGATCTACCTTGGAAATTAAGTAAAGTAGGATGCATTATGTCTAGTCAAAATGATCTGGATAATGAGGACTCTGGAAAAAAAAAATGAGGGCCTTTCTTGACTGGATAAGTTTACACTAAAGTGAATGAAATGCCAGAATCAGGAAATGGAAGGCTGAATGCTTTGGAAATAGTCTTCATCATAGATCTCTTAGGAAACACTGGTTACTAGGCCTAACTGAAAAATATTTGCCCTGCTGGAAAGGTGTGATGAGAAAGAGAAATGTTTAACTGAAAACAGGAATCAACATATTCTTTTTTTTCCATAACAGTTGAAATTTTCATGAGTTTAAATCTTATTGCACTAACTGTAGTCTGTCAAAAGTATTTGAAATAAGGTGTTTAAACTTTTGTTTTGATTGGTGCAATTACATTTATTTAATGAAGTTAGGCCTGATTTGCACAGATGCAAATGACAGCTGAACCACTCACATTCTGTCTTTTTCTACATTCACCACCAGGTCTGGAGGGGATGCATGAGTGACTGTTATACTCATCAGTATACAATGGGAGTAAACTTCAAGCATTCTTAGACAAAAACAGCAAGAAAGCAAACCTAATCGACTTACTTTTATGCAAAAGTTGTTTATGGTCTTTCTGTTTGGAATAAGAGTAGATGGAATTGAGAAAAGCTCAGTGAATTTATACTAAATCTGGCACACAACTTGTGCACTATTTGTGAATGGACTAGGAGAGTCAGTCTCCACAGAAAATGAATGTTTTGCAGCTCCCATCCTCTCCTGTGGTGTCTGGCTGTTGCTGACTGGTTGGAGCTGTGATCTCCTGGTGAGGTGCACCTCGCACAGAGGTTCGTTCTGGGGAGAGAGGGACCCACTGGCAGGGTGTGGGCTGTCCCCAGAGCCCCATTGTTAGTGTACCCCTGCTCCTCCTGGCTCATACAGTCAAATACCCCTTACATTGTACCTAGTATTGGACATGTAGACACTCACCATCAGAAGGGACTTGACACCATGCAGGATGGAAGCTGAAAGACTTGAATGCCAGGTTAAGACAATGATTTATCTAGGTCATCATAGGTCTTTCCATTAACATTCATATTTTCCTGGAGGAGCCATTTGTTTTGGTGTAGCTGGGTCCTGAAGAAAAACCCAAACACTATCCACCACTCTCCCTGGTGACATTGCACAAAAGTAAGCTGCTTCCAGATAGCATTAAATCTGTCCTAAAACCAATTTGGAGTAAATATGGTTAAATCAATGCATGAATTGATGAAGCATTATTCTCTTATAGTTGACAGGATTGGGGCCAGTTTCTCATGTATTTGCAGCTTTAATTTCTTTAGCATTTCCGGATTAGCAAAGGCAGTCTTTGCTGGGTTCAAACCAGGTAGGATCCTTTTTTGTGCAATTAGTGCTGAGGTACTTTAAATTCGCCCTGCTGAATGCAAGCTTAGGATAAAGCCTTAATGTGGTTTTGACTATTGCTGGAATATGCTTTTGGCATGGATTATGGTAGTTATTTTAGCAGTGTGGAAGGACATAAAATGATAGTTTAGGGCAGAAAAATAATGAAGTTACAATACTCTGTTGAAACTGCTGTAGAAATAGAGGTACTAGACGGGGTCTGACTGTTTGCACTGAAATCTAGCCAAGCAACCAGAAGCTGAGTGGCAGCTCTTTTGAGCAGAGGCGATGGTCAACATGTGGTTTGGTCCTCTGGGCAGAGCTGCACGGTGGCCCCAGGAACAGGTTGAGGTGTGGGTTTGCTGCTGACTCAGAGGCAGAGGTGCCAGGAACATTTTGGGCAGCACGTTTGGTTTCATTTCAGCGTCTCCTGTTCAAAGAGCGCACCGCCTCAATGTGCTTATGTTCTCAGATGTGATACAGTCACGGTCCAATGTAGGATGGCTCCAGGCAGTGGAAGCTGTAACTGCTTTGCCAGTGAAGTGGAAAGTATGCTATCAGTGACTAGTGTTTTATTCATTAAAGGCATCCTAGTTCTGTACCATTATGTCCTCAGCAGACCAGGCAGAACATATGCTTTGAATTGTGATCCAGAGGTTTAGTATGTATTTCAGAAGGTCTGACGTCATCTTCAACTGCACAGAGCATTAAAATATTTTACAATTGGTGCACAGTATCAATAGCCATGCGTATGAAAATAATTCATACCATCATTTAGAGGCACTTGTACTCTACTGAGTTGCTAATTAAGAGAAGAATTCAGTACACACCCAGTGTCAGAAGTCATGACATTACTGAGATTTTGCTCATCAAGTTGCTGGTCCTGGAAAAGCTTCACGGTGCTTCCCATTGCTTTCACAATTGGTTCTGCTGTCAGTGGCAGGGCTTGATTGGACAATGGTAAACATGCCTTTACCAAGTCAGGTTCATATACATTAAAATATCTGCTCTCTCTCCATCCAAGCCTTTCTGCAAGCCTGAGTCTGCAATGTTAGCAGATTAAAATAGAGATGGAAAACTAGAAACAAAACAGAATGTGAATGCTTCCCAAAAATCCTCTCTTACTGCTGCTAGCCTTTCTATTTTCCCTATGATAACTGTAAAAACAAACAATGGACCTGTTTGTGATTTTCCTGTAAATTTTGGTGCCACTTTTTTCATGGTTTCCTTTTAGGCTCCATCCATATCTGAGCTCTTGAAGCCCAGACTATCTTTTTATTTAACCCTTTTATTTTTCCCCCCAGCCTTACTGGCCAGTATTTGTATAGCACGTTGCTAGGCATATGTGTAATTGTATCTTTTATGATTCTTCATATCTGAGTGCTAAAGAAGGACTACTCTATAGTTAAGTACTGTAAAATTTATTGTAATCAAATAGCAGTACCTGGTTCAGATTCCAGTCTTTTAGGTCCCACCTGTGTTGCTGCTCCCTTGAGTAGTGCAGCCCATTTTGGTGGGATGAGTCCTGCTAGCAGAGCCAAACCTATTGCAAGAGTGTGATGGTCTGATTCAGAGCTTGCAAATAAACTTGTCACACCCTCACTGGGTCCCAAAGGAGTATTGCTCCTGGAAGAACTGATGGCATGCTGGCTCTGTGCATACAGGGAGGAAATTTCTGTCGATTGTTTCTCCAGGTGCTGTTTCAGTTTGGGGAGAAAAGGACTTGAGGCAGAATTTCATGTATCCATGCAATTCCTTTTTTTTGTAATGGCCAAAGCTCTTTCTTCCTGCTATCCACCAAGGCAACCAGCCATATATATTGTTCTCAACACTGAGGCATTTGAAGAAAATGTTTTCCTGACAGAACAGAAAGATAAATTGCATCTGTCTACTTTCAGTGTGTCTTTAAGACAGAGTGCCTCAAGTGCCAGAGTAGGCTGTGGGAGGTCTCCTTCATTGGTTTTAATTAACATTACTTTGCCTCATTAAAACTGCTGAGCACTTTGTTCCACCTAAACTGGAATAAATTATCCTTAAAACAAAATATGCATTTCCAAAAAGGAATTAGCACAAATTTTAAATGAAAATTATGGAAATCTGTATTAAATTTAGATGTTCTAACTTGACCATGTAACAAAAGTCTGATGTTAGCCTTGTAGATGTCAGCTTTGTAGACTTGCCTGCCTCTATACTTGCATTTAAGAATATTCTTACCTCTTCTGGTTGTTATTTATAACTTCCCAGACTTCCTTCTTACCTCCTCTCACCTGCCAGCACTCTTGTGGCTGCTCACTGATGAGAGTGGCCTTTTCTCTCCCCACCCACTCATTCTAATCCCCATTCCAGCTCTCGGTGGCTGAACAATGTCTATTGGACATAATCTTTACATCCCCTCCTTAGAGGAAAAAGTAGAATTTTTCCTTTTACAATCCCCCAAAAAGTATAGCACGATTTATGTGATGAGCTGCCAAACAATTGCTTTCAGTTCGCCATTAGCAAGGGACCTGGCTTTCAGGTTTTTAACATATGACCACCACATGTCAAAATGACCTTTTCAGACATTGGAAAACTCAACAACATGTGAAAAGAAGTCAAAGTGAAAGCCCAGGAGTGTGTCATAATGGCACTTAACAACTGGCCTCATTGCAGAGTTCCTCAGGAAAAGCACATTAAGACTGGAACACCACACATCCTCAGTATTTTGTAATCTTAATTTACCTTAGTACTGAGGTGGTATTAATGCACCAAATCACTGGTTGTGTCTGAATGGGAACACAGGAGCTGCCTGTCAGAAAAATTCACAGCTAAAATAGCTCTTTGAGAGGAAGCTGACCAGTCTATTTTGGGAAAATACCGTAATTCAAAGGAGGCAAATATTGTCAATTTTCTCTGCTATTTGCTAGCTGCTGACCTTTGTGAGGGACCAGCCAGCCCAGCTCCTATGGCAGAGGCCCCGTCCATACAGTGAGGGGAGAGGAATAACCAGTTTCTGGAAGGCAGTTTGATTTCAGTCTCTTTTCAAGAGAAACTTAATCTGTCTGTTGTCGCCATACACTGGGGGAACATAGTTCCAGATATTGCCTTACACCAGGCCAACACAGTTTGCAGTATAACATTGCAGCACCATCTGCAGTAATCACGCATGGGAAGAGCTACAGCGGCTCACCGACCTTATGGGCAAGAGCTACAGCGGCTCACCATCCTTCCCAGAGGCACGGTCACCCATAAAGCAGTCCAACCCCAGACTTGCTTGGGCAAGAGCTACAACGGCTCACCGTCCTTCCCAGAGGCACGGTCGCCCAAGGCAGTCCAATCCTGGACTTACATGCGTAGGCTACTCACGGCTCTCCTGGGCACACCCCCGCCCAGGGATTACACACTGGCCAGGTTTTCCACTTCCCCCAAGTGGATTGCAGTCCGTGAGGCTTATACTGCCCGAGGCTTCCAGAGCTTCTAAGGCTCAGCCAGTTATCGCCGTGATACATACAAACACAGGGCACCAGATGTCAGAGTCCAAAAAGTCCAGCACAAAGCAGGGTTGCAGGCATCAGCAACCAGAGGCAGAGGAGGGTGGCAGGCAGAGGCAGGCATCAGCAGGCACGAGCCGGCATCCACAGGCATCAGCAAGCAGTGGCAGACATCCACAGGCACCAGCTCAGCATCCACCCAGTCAGCTCCAGCTCAGCTCAGTATCTGCTGCTCTGCGATCCTACAGCACAGCCCTTTATACCCAGCATCCCTTGGGCTACTCATGTGCTTCTTGTTATAGGAATCACCACACCTGCATTCAATGCTGGCCTTCCCTCCTCCCAGGGACACAGCCCAAGCCATCAAGGCCAAAGCTGCCTGCAGCCTACTCTTGTAACCCCACAGTCTATCATTCCTCATTGCCTAAATATGGAGGCAAAGGTCACTGTGCTTCCAATCTGGGAGCCTCAAGTAGGTTTCTGAAGTCAGGAGGGATGATTCTAAACCTATGTGCATAACCATAGGTAGACCCCTTGTGGCTTTTTCCCTTTCGACTGCTGAAGTTGTGAATCCAGACATAGATTACAATGACATATCTCTGCTAATCTGTATAAGTCTACAGATAAGAACCTAAATGAAGTATCATTTATTATCCAGCAGTCCTAAATGAGCTAGTTGTAGTCTCACAGGGTGATACAGTTTATAAAATGAGAACAGCCAAATACTACATAAGATATAGACAAGGACGTCGCAGTGGTTATGCTAAGGAAAGCTCACTTGGGCAAGGCAGAAATTGCGGGCTGCTTTCTGAGTGAAGAGGTGAGAAGGTCTGTCTGGTGTTTTGCCAAAGCATTTGCATTTGTGCCTTTTTCCTATTCTTTGTTCAGTCATCTCTGTTGGACAGAGCTCGCTGTTCTCTATGTGACTGGCAAGGCAAGGTTCTTTTCAGCCTCTTGAAAACATCTGAATGTTTATGCAGTGAGGGGTTCAGTGGCTCTCTGGCCAGACCTAGAGTTTGGAGTTACTTTGGACTGACTTTTCTTGATAAAAAGTGAGATTTCCAGTATGTGAGTGCTAGCTAATCATCAGAGCAAAGGAGAACCTACATGATTTTACAAGCCTGGATCCTGACGATGTGTAGTTTTTTAAAGAAACAGACTTGGACAACCAGATGTTGTTGAGATACTAAAGGGAGGAATGTGTGAAAAGGAGAAAAGGAAAAATTATAAATTTAAGAAATATGATGAGATGATGGAAGCAAACCAGAAGACATGCAGCCTGATAGAAATACCAACCCTTTTTCAGATACCCACTGAAAAAAAATTATGGGAGAAGCTTCCTCTCGTAGAGCAGAAGAGCGACACTTGAGGGGTTACAGCTTGTGGAATTGAGGATTTAGTCTGCTACTACGAGGTTCTTCAGTCATCCTAAAATTCAAGTAACACAAGCAATGCTATGTTTAGGCGAATGAATAGAGATTTCAGCAAATCTGTCAGCTGTCTCCCTAGCATAAAAAAAATTAAATGAAACTGTAAGATTGGCAAGTTTCCACCAATGGTTACCAACAATAGAGGAAATTATTTGGGTAAATGTAGAATTATGCAAATTATAGAAGATTGCGGGCAAGGACATGGAGAAAAGCCAGTTTGATTTTCTTAGATATCATTTCAAGTGAATGAAGGAAAAAATACAGAAGTTAGGAGACCCAGGATTTGGAGAGATGACTGCCCTTCTGAGGTGAAACTGGGGAGTTTAGGTTCTACGGAAAATTACGCATCAATTCCCACCCAGACCATAGAGTCCTATACACACAAAGTGTAAGGAAAAGGAACTAGATAATTCATCAGAGGAGACATAAAACAAAAGAGAGAGCAGTAAAGAGTTCAAACTTAGATTTTTTTTGCAAAACAAAATGAGTCAATGTGATATAGAATGTCAGATAAAGAGATAATCTTAGTGCTTAGAAATTGCATTAATACTTCAGACAAGCTGTAGGAATGAAACATTATCCCTGAAGAAAAGATGCAATTATGGTACAAATGCCATTTCTAAAAACTAATAGGTTGGTTTCTAACACTGAAATATTAAGGTCATTGGTTTCTACCTTGCTTATGGAAGACAGAGAGGGCAAGAAGGGTGGTAAGAGAGAGGGGAGAATCTACAGTACAGTCTGCATAAAGCCAGTTCTCCCTGCTGTATGAATATGGATAACATTGGAATCTTGAAAGCGTGTGGGTCAATATTAATCAGCAGAGCCTCAGTGAAGAGTGTGGTGGTGGATGTCCTCAGGTTGCTCACAAGGTTAACAGAAAGGGTAAAATCTGTAAGATGCTGCTTACATTTCTGTCTGTGATGCTGGAAGGAAGAAGGGCAGGGATGCAGGGCATCACAGTAGGAGACATGTTGCCTCATGAAGATAATAATAACACATCATTAAAGTTTGAATAAAAGATGGATGAGGACATCTTACCTCAGCAAGCAACAGCTTCCTAAAATTTTCTTATAATGGATAAAGAAGTTTTACCTGAGTGGGTGGTGAGGACCCTGCAATCACAGCCTAATTACATTCAATATGGGCATACAGGTGCCTGGCATTAAAGAACAAATAATTTATCTGCTTTGCTCCTCAGAGGTGTCAATACACAAAGCTGAGGAAAACTAGTAGTAAAATAAACTGTGAGAAAATCTTTTGCTATAAAAATGCAAAGAGTTTTTAAAGGGGATTTTATTGGATGAGCAAATATAGATTCTCTTACAGAGTGGGACATTATTTGTCTAAAAGCTCATTCTGTTTCAGGATTATGGAAAGGGCAGTAATTAGAAATGAACAAGCAATATTATAGCTAAATAAAAAAAAAGCTTAGGAGATGGTAATCAATATAAGTTAGAAGTTACGAAGTGTAGAAAATTGATGAGGGAAGCTAAAGACATCAGGGGAAAATCAATGGCTAGCAGAGCTGGGGACAGTAAAGATTATTTAAGTATGTTAGAAAAAAAAGATATCCTAGCAACAGTATAAGGTGTTACTTGATGGAGATGGCAAAATTGTTAATGATGCAGAAAAGAGAGTTCATCAATAAACATTAAAGTTCTGTATTTTTTCTGGAAAAAAGCAAGGTTTCGTGTATGAAGCAGGTGATGATGGTAGAGTACTTTCCAGCTCAGTGGTGATGAGAAAGGACATAATGTGTCTTCTAGGTTAGGGCAGAGTTACAAAGCAATTACTATGACTTGCTAAACTGGCCCATTCAGGAGGAATGCCTCCTAATTCAAAGAAAGGATGTAAATTAAGGTAGCCAACAGAGGACTTACCTCCATATATGGGTGGCGTTTTAGGATATTAACCATATTTTAGATGATGTAGGAGGTCATAGTTACCAGATTGCAAGACATGTAGGAAAGGACTGACTTCCAAACTCCACGCTCAGTTCTTACACTTAGTGTGTTTGTATCTTCTTGAAGGCATCCTTTGTGCACTGTGAGAGCAGTGGGAAGTGGACGTGCTGTGAGTGAGGACCAGACTGGAGAAGCACAGCCTCTGACAGCCTTACCTTGGTTGAGTTACATGAGTGGAGGTGGAAAAGGGCTTTGCACTGGGTATGGGAGATGTACACATGGCCACATTAGAATAGTTAAGGGACCAGATTATACTGAGAAGTTATGTGAAGAATGATATAAAACTCTGAGATGGCATTATCAGTTCTCAGTTTTTGTCTTCCTTTTCTCCCATTTGGTTTTCATACAAACAACCATTTTAACAGTGAATAAAATATATTGCAAAACCTGATCAGTACCAATGCTCTAGTTTTGAAAACACTTAGGGAGGTGAAATAGTGGTAACAGAGATGAAAACTGCTGGCAACAATCCCTTTTCAGTGATAGATCTCTTCAACTTTCTCATAATCATGTGTACTTCACCACAGAGCTATTGATATCATAGTACAGAGGGAAATTCTCTCTCCTGGTTGTGAAGGTGACATAAAAAGCTCAGCTGCCTTTGTTGTGTTTCATATTAAGTAATGTCAGGACAAAAATAAAAACCTGTTAACAGCTGAGGTAAATTAACAGCTAGGAACGTTTATAGTTTATGACCCTCCTGGGGATTCCATGTTAAAAGAATTATTTTGTGAGAAAAAAATTTTTCTTTTGCGGGGTCTTTTCATATCCTGCAGCAAACCATGAAGGGCCAACATAGGCTCCCCAGCTCCTCCTTCTCTCTGATATGGTTCTGCAGCCCCCAGTACCTTGTGAGCCTGTCTGTTTCCAGCAGAGCCTGTCCAGAAGGACATTGCATATGGCATGCCTGCCTCACAGGGCTTGTGCTTTTGCTAACCCCACCCTTTGGAACTCGAGCTGACTTGTGAATTCTTGAGTCAAGACACCATCATGGTAAGATTTGTTGTAATTCTTCCAATTTGGGGTTTTTTGGTGTTTTTATTTGGAGGTATTAGTGTGCAATTACAACATGTTCTGAACCTCTGTCATTCAGTGACAGCTTCTAAAAATTAATTTATATGAGTTTATCTATAACTACTGTTTATTACATATAAAGGAGGCAATTAAAGTGGTTATTTCAGGTAGCTCTCATTAACCTTAAACCCCACTTTATAAATACATGTAGCTTAAATTGTTGGGGCTTTTCCCTTAACTTGGCTTCCTTTTCTGTTATTTTGCACTCTTCTTTTTGTAGACATTTCTCGTATAAATCCATGTTCTGCCAATATACAGAAGGATTTTCTGAGCAAGATTCAATTGTAATGCCATTTACATATGTATTGCTAAAGTAATTATGAAAAGGATTGCTACCTTTTATGTCTTCACAATCGAGTGTATCTTACCAGTGAATGAGTAATTTTCAAATTGTACAAATGGGTGGTCTGGAAGATTATTTCCCATATTGACATGTTATTTCAGTAATTTCCCTCCATATGGGTTTCCTTTTTATGCATTTTCAAAACATTTTATTTCCCTTCCAAATGGGTATTGTCTTGATGAGTCTCAAGATCTCAGAAATTGATAGAGTTTCACGTGGAGCTCTCTCATTTGCACTTCATGTGGTGATAGTAATGAGGGCAGTTGTGAAATGTCAGTGTGGCAGCTGTGGGTGACTCTGAGGAGCCTGGACAGGCACATGCCATTCCTTTGCAGCATGTACAGCATCTGCAGAGAAATGAACATAGAGCTAATAATGTCTGTGATTTGAAATAAGACAAGCATTACCTATCGATTGACAAATCAGAATGACTCTGCTTGTGCTCCTGCTAATTTCATGCCCATGCATTTACAGTTAGACACAAATTATGAATCTTCTGGGTTTTTTTCTTTCATTCTTTCATATTATATTGTGAACTCCACTAAAAGGTGATTTTATGCCTGGGATACAAACATGTGGAAAATTAACAGAGCTTGAGAAAGGCACTAAGCTCTGCCAGTGCATTAATTATCTAGCAAGTGTATCTAAAAACTGGTAAATCACCCATAACATCAGCAGACAGAAGAGGGATTCAGACTAAATTAGGAACTAACATTTTAGATGTGATTCTTACTTAGACACATAAGTAAGGAGAATAGTTTCTGTAATAATCATTGGAATTCTGCTACCTGACAATTGGTCCCATAAGAGATGATTCTGATTTCTGCAGCTCATCCTCTTTGACACACTACTCATAATGTATTTAAAGTGCAGAACATAGAATGATTTGACTTTTCTCAGCAAACTGTACATCTGTTCAATAAAATAAAACTCTGCATTTTAGTGTAGTGTCCTAAAAGGAAATTCAAACATCATAAAAAACTTCTAGAATATACCATGTTTAAATGACACAGAATATATGTTTACTGGTAATAGATAGCACTTGGATGAGATCTTTCCCAGTGCCTTCATTTCAGTTATTTTTCTTGCTTCAACTTACAGAGAAGTCATTGTAGTGGTTGGGTGACAGCACAATTTCCTTGGGGAGCACTGGATCCAGTGCAATACTATGTAGAATTCTGAGTATACTTTAACTCTATAGGTTAAAGTAAAAACACAGAAGAAGAAATAACAATTAGACACAAATAATCCACAATAATAGTACTGAAAATAAGAGAAAAGCAGCAAAATGTATTTTACTTCACAGTAATGGTCTTTTTATTTGAGTTTTCCACAGACTAAGATTCTTCTCTAAGTGATGTATTAGGATGATTTTTATTTACAGAAGAACGTATTTGTTACTCATCTTTGGCTCTAGAAAAACAATTTTCTCTATATTTCTTTTAGTAAATGGAATTGTGCCTAGACACACTCTCAGTGAGAAAGCACTAGGTAACATATGCATTTTTTTTTTACTAACGTGTACTGCAGTCAGGCTGGATGATACTATTCTGCCTTGTGCCAAGGTTTAAATCACTGGAATGTCTAAAGATAAGCCAACAGGGAAAAAAATCTCAGCAGTAATAATTTATTAAGAAAACTGTGCTTGGGACAACAATGGAGACCATGCCAGTATCTGGGAATATGGCACCCTCTTACCTGGTTCCAGGTGGCCCTGGTGGTGTTCCTTTTCCCCTGGCTCGATGATGGAATGGAAGGGATTCTAACCATCAGCAGACACTCGGGTGGGTTGCCAAGCACAAGCATGGGTACCCATGAGGACTGTCGGGCAGGTGCAAGACATTTTGCTGCATTTTGGCACATGCAGGCAGGGCAGCAGGCAGGCATCAGCAGTGGCCAGCACCGTTGGAAAAGGTGTGCTTGCAGGCAAACACAAGTATCCTCTCTCTTGTTGCTCCTGCTCTGCTTCTCCATGAAGACAGTGGTGGTGAGGAGGTCTGTTGAGATTTCTTGCTCAGGTTTGGGAAGGGAGGAAAGGTGGCTGTTCAGCAGGAGGATCCTGTGAATGTGGAGGGTGCAGGGCAGGCAAACTCTCTTATGAGGACTGGCAGAGTTCATTGCACAGCCTCTGTGAAAGGGCGCTGAGAAAAACAAGCAATAGCTGCAGGAACGCCTGCTCCTCAGGTAGAAAATTGGAGGTGAAGCACAGAGAGGTTGGTAACTGCTCCTTGTGCTGAGCTTCAGCTGGGAACAGGTACTGTGTTCAAGGCATTTGGACTCAGATACACAGAAATAAATGCAGTTTTCCTTATCTGAGTTCTTCTGGTGTTCATGATGGAGACATGGGTGAGGAGCTATAACAAATCAGCATTTCCACGGTGATGCTCACTTGGCCACAAAATGGGAGCTGCTTCTCTATGGGGACTAGGGGAGGATACACAGAGCTGGCAAAGTACACTGCAGCTGTGGCCAGTGTTTCCCAGTTAAGGGCTATGAGAGATTTTAGTCTGTGCTGGCTGCCAGGGCCAGACTCATTTTAAAACTAGACATCTACCCTGAAATGCAGCCATCAAACAGTCCCTATAGTCACTTGCTAGTGGTAGAGCTTCCAGAGGTATGTTCTCCTCCTTGTTTGAGACACCTCTCCCAGCACACAATGAAATACTTAATTGAACTGCCTGTTTCTCTCCACTGCCTAGAGTGGCAGCCCCTGCACTGCCAGAAAAGCCAGATGCCTACTTTTCAGGGATGAGATACGTCTGGTCTTCAGAATCTGCGTTATGCTGAAAGGTCACCTTGTGTGATGATACCACAGCTGCTACAACTGTGAAGTTGGGTGATTTTAAAGGCTTGTTGAATCCCATTGTCATTCATGAATTAACACATAAAGGCTGAGTTCCTAGGCCTTGGAGTAGGGGTTTCTAAGGAAGCTTTTCTAAATTGGAAGAAAATGTAATTAATCAGCTTCTGGGTATTTCTGTTGCTATTACACTGGAGTTTCTTACTTACCTATAAAAAAGTATTTGAAGTACTGAGTACGCCTTCCTTATATTAAAAACATTTTGTAGAATATTGGATGCTGAATGTGAAAAATGCCCACTGAGCAGAGGATGGAGAACAACAGGCATTTCTGTTTCACAATGCCTCTGAGGAAAAAAGGATGGTTTCATGTCAAAGTGAGAATGAAATGGATGAAATTTTCAGTGAATTGAGAGCTAATAACCACTGTACCCCACAGACTCCGAAATGCTTTGGGTTGAGTGAAACATTTTGTTTGACGTGGAATGAAAGATTTTATGTTGGTTTCAAACAAATTCAAATATTCTATGAAATAAGGGAAATTTGTATATGGAAGTAACTTCAAATGAGAAAATCAAAACCTTTCATTTTCAAAATGTCAAAATGAAGCCTTTCCATTTTTCACTGATTTCTTTTGTCTGAAGCTAACAATTCAGCAAATTTGATACGAATTCATGAAATATTTATGTGATGATGAGTCTTCATTTGAGTTCAATAAATAGCTTACAGTTAAAAACTATGCACAGCTTAAGCATTGCATCATGTTGTCCAGCCAGCCCTTTAACAACACCAGGTTCTTCTCTCAGATATTATAAAACCTGAACAGGGTCTGTTACAGACACTAATAAAAATGACAAATATGTATCTTTTTTCATAAAAATATAGATTTGCTGTTAAAATGTAGAGTAAGATATCTTAACTCATCATAAAAAACTTAAATTACAAAAATGGGTGATATAAATAGTTGAAATGATGGGACATGTGTCATAAAACTTAATCTATTTACTGGTAACTGTGTATTTATAAAGTCTGCTTCTGAGAGTATTTCTTTACAGCTTTTTCTGCGGTTTCACTATGTATATCCTTTGACTTGTTCCTGCTTTGCTAGAGTTCTTCCACCACAGTTTCACCAAAGGGGCTGGGTTAACACTGAGCACATAAATTGCAAATATATATGCATGACTTGCCATCAATTTGCATGATTACTGCAGCAAATATAAACCTGGCATAAGGCAAAACAACAACCTATTGATACGGCTGGTTGAGGCAGGCTTGGGTGCCTAACTCTTTTTGGACAGTGTCTTGATTTGTGCTGTAAATAATCAGGGTAGGGTTTTATGTTGAAACCTTTGTGTGGGAGTTAAATGGGATGTCCTAACCTTTGAACTGTCGTTGGGCTCCAGTTCAGAGGGGTGGCACTGTGTTCAATGTCACAGAAAACAGGAAAGGGACTCCAAGTGGTAGGAAGAGTGATGCAGTGCTCCCTTGTTGCTGTTGATTTTTCCTTGGGGATCCTTCTCACATTTCTTTTTGCTGATAGGCTTCAACTTTTTTTGTGAAGCGTTTTCAGAAGATGATTGGAAGAACATACACACATACAAAATTTATAAATAGCAAAGAATATTTCCAGGATGGGGAGAAGAGGCACTGTTAACATAATCCATGCTGGTTTTGTTTGTACATGCGTAGTCGTATACAGAAAGAGGAAAGATTATTTGTTCATAGCATAGGTAGAGTACTTAATTACGTGGAAACTTTAGGTTATGGTTGGAGGGCAGATTTAATACTTAATGCAGTTAAAGAAGTAGAATCTATAGAGAGTGCAAGATAGTATAAAGTAATTGGAGCACCTTTTCTCTTTGCTAAAACAATTACACAAGAGTGTCTGTGCCAAATCTAACCTGTTCTTCATGAGTGCAATCCTACTTGTTTTTTGGGGCAGTTTGAATGAGTCCCTTTGTATGTGTCTGCCACATCATTCTGTGTAATGAGGAGTAAACCTCAGTACGAAGCATGTGCATCTGTGGTTTCTGATAAATTGTATTGCAGCCATGGCTTTGGTCTTTTGTTTTCACTTCTGGCTGCTTTAGTACTCTGGGAATTCTGGCTTTACGGTATTAAAAATGAGCACAATATAGAAAGCAGCTACGAGTCTCAATGCATACTGTTCTTGGACTTTACAAGTGGCATCAAAATGCAGTCAGAATTCACTCATCCCATAGTTGGAGCAAGAAAAAAGCAAGGCACACGAGTAACTCCTGTCCACTGATGGATAGGGTCTGAGTTGGGGGGAGGGATGGCAAAGCATGGAAAGCAGATACATGGAGCAAAGCATTCTGGACTTGGCACACCTCTTGGTGCTCCTGTGGACTGATGAGATCTCTCAAATGTGGATGCAAATTTCCCATCTCACACCTTGCTATCGGGTGCAAATTGAGTCTTATGTGAGGGTGGCTAAAATAAATGGTTAGTAGGTGTATTAAACAGTCTTTGGGTTCCATATCGCGTCTCTGGAAGACAGGCATACAAATGCTTTCTTTAGAATTAAAGCACTTGCTGCTGATAGTCTTCAAGGTTTCATTTTGGTGGCTTGCTTTTTCTTTTCCTTTTTCCCTTAGAAATGTAAAGCTATAATCAGCTGGGGTAGTGGGTTTCATTTTAATGGAGGAGAAGGTGATAAAGACATTTTTTATTCACAGAGAATGTTATCATGCAGCATGAATGGGGACTGGAGCTCATTTAGCCTTTCTCTGCAGCCTCTCAGAGCTGTGCTTTACAGAAGAACATGTTAGAATTTATAAAAGTTTCATTACTAGGTTTGTCAGGCAACATTTGTCTGTTGTGAAAAAGACAAACCCGCTTAAATTCTGGAGATTAAAGGCATGTCTCCTTACTCTTAGGTGACAGACCTTTGTGTCTGCAGCCTGCCCGAGGTAACAGACTCAGGCCTCACTCCTGCTGAAATTAGGTATGGATTTCCTGCTGACAGTGGGGAAACAGGGCTGAGCTCTCCTACATAGGGATGTATTGCCTGATGCATATTCCCTCTGTGGAGCTGCCTACCAGAGTGCAGAACCCTGAGTTTTAGCCTTTCTTCCCTTTCTTTCATACTACGAGAGACATGCAGCAGTGCAACTGCTGCAACAGTGTACGAAATGCAGCAACTCGAGGTCTCAGCCCCGTGGCAGATATCCCCTGCTTCCCTGGCTTTGGAGAAGCCTCTCTAACTGACCCCAGAGTATCAATTCTCAGGTGGCAGCCTGACAAGTTCTGGGGTGTCAGTCGGAGGGGCTGGTACAGCAAAAGTGTCCAAGGCTTAGCCCCAGTGCTCAAATCTCGGCCCTCAAAGTCAAAGGCAAAATGTACCCAAATGTCAGGGGGTACATTAGGATGCCCCAGAGGGCTGGAGGAACTCCAGTGGCTGATAAAATAGGTCCTGAAGGGTGACACGGTAAAGGAAAAACTCACCAATTTTTACCTTGCTTAGAAAATAATATATGTCAAAAATAAGATAAAATCTTGCCTTTGCTCAGCAGCTGACATTTTGAAATGAGGTCTTTAACTCTCTTGGAGAAAAAAAAGAAAGGTTTGCAAGAGGAGTTGTGGACAGATCTGCCTCTAAGTGATGACTATGGCAGAGTGCTGTGGCAGCTTGAACTCCTGAAGAGATTTAGGAGGCCACACTCAATGCAGGGGATATGAACACAACTTCCAGTAATTTGGCTCCTGTTGTGTCCCCTCTAGAAGTGATACTGCATGAGGGGGTCAAAGCAGGAAGACACGACACACTGAAAGACTGAGGGACAGGAAAGAGGCACACCTTTTCCCCAGTTTCTCACATGTCTAATTCCAGATGTTTGAAAAGTTCTATCATGGTCCCCATGTAATTATGCCTCTACTCTCTGTGAGACATATGGTGTAGGATCCACCAAGTATTTGGGAACCTCCCACTAGAGACCATTCTGTGGGCACGCAGGATTAGGTCCATGTTAGATTTCTGCACCATTTGGAAGATGGCATTTGAGCTAAATGTATTGCATTTAGCCTCTGCTGAGACTGCAGGGTGTTCTTCCCCTGCGGTGTGATGATGTCTGCAGCAGCTATGCTCTGCAGCTCTGCAGCCTGAGCCCACCAGCAAAACTGGGTCTGAGGATGGCTGCACACCAGTGAATCCTGTGATCATCCTCCTAACATGATCACTGGGTTTGTATGCTCAAGCCATCAGCTAAATTTAAATGTGTCGATCAGGAAAACTCTAGGAGTGTAGGATACAAGTGAGGGCAAGCTTTATTTAAAAACGTGGGTTGGCTGTGGCTAGACCACTGGGGAAGCTTGTGGCTTGTGCACATTTAATGTTAAGTCAGGCTTAAAATCACATTAGTTAAAACAAGTTAGCTAACACATTTGCAGATGGAAACACTTTTCCTGTTCTGATGTGTCTGGAGGAAACAGTTTCTTGTTTGCAGTAGCGAATAATGCTTTGCATTTATTTGCTTATGCTACTTACTCTTAGGATAAGAATAAGCACCTGATAACTGGGTTATCACATCCCTGTGAGGCATTTGCACTCAGACATCCCTGTGGTAATGAGGTTAATCATTGCAACAAAACAAAAGTGAATGGAGAAAAAGGGTTATGTTTTCAGTCCACCTAAATCTCAGAATGGACTGATTGCACTTGTGTCCCCATACGGGACATTCACATATGTGTTGGACTCCATGATCCTTGTGGGTCCTTTCCAACTCAGAATATTCTCTGTGTGCGTGTATGTTTGGGGTGTGTGTGTGTGTGTGAAAGAGACAAGGCTGGAGAAAAGAAAGAGGGTCCATCAGGAAGGTGAGGACCATCTCCTTCGGCAGCAGCACAGACATAGATGGGGCTTTTGGCAGGCATGAACCTGGCCAGGTGCACCAGGTCTGCCCAGCTGGCACCAGCCTCCCGAGCCTGGTCCTCTGCTCAGCCTGGGGGACCATCCCCGGGAGGAGCTGGTGTGCAAAAGGATGGCTGCAATCCTCTACAGCTCACATTTTTATGGTGTACTTTGAGATGGCTGTTTCCAAGTTGGATCTCTTGGGTGATCGTTGCAGCTTGGCAGCACTGCACAACCTGGAGGAGGCAGTGCAAGGGGGCAGTGGTGGTTGTGGGTCAGCAGAATGAGTTTGTGGGTCAGCAGAGTGAGCTTCTGCAGCCAGCACTGCCCCAAAGGTAGTGTGTTCTCCAGTGGCTCCCATCCCTTCTTCTGTCTCACTCTATAATAAACAGTGCAAACATTAGAGAAGTTACATTGTCTAAGTCAAGAAATTACGAGGGTTTTCCAATCAATTAAGCAAAGCATGTGTTAAACGACTTACCTGGGGGATTGAATTGCCTTTCTTAGCCTTTCTTTTTTAAAGGATTTGATATGTCTCTAGCACAAGAAAAAGAAATGGCCTAGCATATAAAGCAAAAGGTATTGGGAAGCTGGAAGTCAATAAGCATATAAGAACTCTCACCAGTTTTAATTACTTCTATGCCATACTGATGAGAAATTTGGAGAAGCTTTCAAATTTTACCATCAAGTCCTATCTATTTCTTAATGCACTGGCTGCCCAGACAGAGGCACCATTTTCTCGAGTCCAATTTACACAGACAGTATTTATGAGTTTCTTCAGGTGGTGCACTGAAATCTTACTTCCCAAATAGCAGTGAGATCTTTTCTTGCTATCATCTTATTTGTACCATTGCTTGCCTGTTTTTTGTTCTCAGGAATATACTTCATATTTTTTTTATTTCTCTGTTTTCCTCTTCCCAGCTGTTTGATTTGTGTGTTGGTAGCAAATTATTCTTATTTTCAGGTTCTTCAAATATAAATCTGACATTTACACAATTTATAAGTGGGGAAACTCTGTGGTTTCAGGAGGCTAAGATGACATTAAAAAACAAGTACTGGAAATAAAAATGCATGTCATACCAACTCACATATCCAACATTCAAAGCTTGAAAACTAAACCAGTGCACGCACAGAGTCAACATTTGGGTCAGCTGTTTCAAGGCTGATGTCTGCTGGAGTAAAACTGGCTTATTCTTGGGATAGGCATTGTCTAACCATGTCTCCTCGGTGCCTCTGCCCCTCCAGCCAAGGTGTTACAAATATTTAGCAAGGGACTCAGAAAGTCCAAGCTCCTCTGTAAGCAGAAAAGTGGGACAGGGCTGTGCTGCTGCTGGTGCTGCAGGCCAGCGGGGAGGCTCTATGACTGATGTACTCATAGTCCCAAGATCTTGGAAGTTTTTTTGTGTGCAGCACTTCTGGGCGCTTGGCAGCGTGCAGATAACTGGCTCTTCTGCTACATTTAAATAAAAGTTAAACTGAGCTGCCCTGAAGGTACCCTCTTAACTGCAGGCATAGATGGTATGGTGAGAAGATGCCGTGGTGACTGCTTCACCTTTTAAATGAGGCTCCTTATAAACCATTCATAATTTTTTTGGTATTTGTTAAAAGTGGTTTACAGCATCTCCATAGCTCAGGACAGTTGTGTTTCCATCTGTTCTGCCTGCTGTAAGTTGTCAGTTCAGGATTTGGCACTGTGGAGGAAAACTGGCATACGACAAAAAGGAAGCAGGACCCATGTTGATTGACAGAATATTTTCTCAGTGGGAAAGTGCAGTGAACTCAGGCATAAAAAGGGATAATCCATAAGATATTTATCTCTGGGGTTCTAAATTATATTAGAAAGTATACAAACAAAGATCTGGTTTCTCTCTAGACACCATGGGCTCTACACATTCTTATGCTATCCTTTAAGACAGACCATTGCTAAAGGAATGAATAAGAGAAAAAGTCTTTGTTGATAAATTCCCTGGGAATTCATTATAATGCTGTTTTGAGCCTTTGCATGCATTCCTGGAAGCATCACATGTCACATTACCCTTATGTGTAGTTGTGAAAATGTGGAATTTAAACACAGTTTGTCCAAGATAACTTTTTAGGCTGTTGTAACTGTACCATTGAACCAGTCTGTGCTGGAAGGTGCACAGTCCTTACTCAGGAGGCCTTTTTTTTTCTTCTGATCCTTAGCTAGGATAAACAATATCGAAGGTAGGTAGGTGGGGAAACCTTTGGGATGAAGAAGCAGATGGTCCAAAGCTATAAGGAAGTTTAATGGCTTAGTGCTTTGCTGGGCTTCTGGAAGCTGTAATGCCTGTACATGGCAAAACAGATGGTGGCACTGTAAAAGTGACTGGCACTTCTGCATGCAGAGCTTGGGATATGGCATTTTTGCCTCTAAACTTTGTCTTGATGAACTTGCCGTGGACTTACCAAGGGCATAAAGAAAATTATTCTCACTGGCAAATGGCAGTGTTACTGTTTGTGTCAATGTCATTCTGGCTCATGGAAAGCTCATTAAATTGCTGTTAAATTGCATTGCAGCAAAATAACTTTCATAAGGCTGTGGGGAATTCTCTGAACCATCGTAAAAAGTGGAAATGTGAAAACTAAAAGTATTGAGTCCATTTAATATTATTGAGAGGCCATACCCAGCAACTCTGAGCCGACACAGATGGCACACTGCTCTCGTCTTTATACACTGAGAAAAGAACGTCTTGGAAACAATCATTGTCTCTCCTCCCCCCCACCACCGCCCTCAGTGTTGATTTCTGCTGGACTGTTTCGTTGTCCTCACTGCAAACACACTGGGAGCTCAGCACTACCAGTCCTGCTTAGCACTGAATCCGTGTAGCTCCTGAGGGGTTTGGAGAGTGGACACAATCAGCCTCTGTCCTACGTGATAAACAAAAGGGACCCAATGGGAAGGATGAATAGAAAGTTATGATGTCCAGACTTGTCCTAGCCTTACCCTTTTTTGTGGTCATCTGCCTCTAGTGACCCTTCCGGGGTTTTTGAACAGGTGCCTGGGATTTTATTCGGTGTTTTAGTTGGCTGACAGACCTTTCTTTACCTCTGCTGGAGGTCTTACTCACGCTGAATGTTCATTCCTTGCCCTCTGTCACATGGCTCTCTGCCTGGTCATGTTGTCCAGGCTGGCAGGCTTTCCCATGGGAGGAAGACAGTAAACTTGGTGTTCCTCTTTCTGTCCATCACCTTTCTCCTGAACCTCCTGGTGCTCAGGAGCTGTCTTCACCTGCTCCTAGGAAGGACACAGGAGTTTGCAGCACTGCCAGCATGGAGGGCTATCACCTAAGAGTGCCTGTCTCCTCCAGCTAGACCTTTTGCTGTGCTGACACCAGACTGGATTTGCCACTCACTTTTGGGCTGTGGTTACGTGACACAGCTGAGCCAGTGCACTCATCTGGAACACTCACCCAAAGCAAAGCCAGGAGTCTTCCACTGGGATTCAAGCTCCCAGTTCAGTACTAAGATCGGTACAGAGGAAGCAAGGATTAAAGAAGAGGTAGGGCAGATGAGAAGGAAGGGGACTGTGCCTGGCACAACAGTGAGACACAGTGTGACCAGCAGGTTGAGGGGGGTCATTCTCGCCCTCCACTCTCATGAGACCACACCTGGAGTGCTGCATCCAGATCTGGGAGCCCTGACGTAAGAAGGACATGGACATGGACCTGTTGAAGTGAGTCCAGAGGAAGGCTGTGAAGGTGATCAGAAGGATGGAACACCTCTCCTGTCAGGACAGGTTGAGAGAGTTTAGGGTGTTCCGACTGGAGAAGGCTCTGGGGAGACCTTATGGCACCTTCCTGTACCTGAAGGGAGCCCATAGGAAAGCTTGAGAGGGACTTTTTACAAGGGCATGTAGTGACAAGACGAGGGGGTAATGGCTTTAAACTTTAAATTGTTTACTATGAGGGTGGTGAGGCACTGGAAGAGGGTGCCCACAGAGCTGTGGATGCCCCATCCCTGGAAGTATTCAAGGCCAGGCTGCCTGGGGCTCTGAGCAACCTGGTCTGGTGAAAGGTGTTTTTTTAAACGTCCAGGAATTGATTTCAGGGAATGGAAATATCCGTATTCATAAATAAAGCACTGGGCTGAATTTGTGCCCAAATTTAATCAGAACCAAAACCATGTTTCCAAGATGAAATACCTTTACAGCAGAGGAGGAAATACCATAATGTCCCAGTATTCACTGACTCATGACATTCTAGCTCAGCTTTGTATACTGAAAAAATTCAAAGTGTTTGACATAGACTTAAATAAACATTTACCCTTTTGGTGCTCCATCCAAGTAGAGCCCAAGGCAGTACTTGAGACTTATCCATTCATAACTGTGAGAGGAATGTGGGACCTTCCCTCAGAGTCATTCCAGCTTGATCAGCTGTGGTTTGCAGTGCTAGGAATAAAAAAGGCACTTTTTTTTTTTCCCCCAGGGTTTTTAAGCTTAGTAATGTGAAAACCAAACTAATGTCTCAGCTAAACATGAACTTGTGCATGAGTTTTTCTGTCACAACCCAAAGTGCAGCTTGGTCTTGATGATTTCAGATTCCTGAAGTATGAGAAATTCAGAGTAAGCTACATGCGTGCATATATGCAAGTCATATTTTGCCAAGAGGAAAGGAGATTTCCCTCAACAATGCATAGATGAATAGCTGAGTTTCTCAGGCTAAACCTCTGTAATTTCTAAATTAGAAACTTTGGCAAGTCGGAGGAGTAGAGAGTGCTAGGCATACAGTGTGCTCCAGGGAAAACAACATTGTTTTATCGTGAGCTTTTGCTGCACTCTTAGAGAACAAAGCTGGGGAAAGAAAGAGGCTTGTTTATGGTTGCACTGAGTAACACAGTTGTCAGGGAACATTGTATTACCTGCACAGAAAGTATTGCTGTGGATATTTAGGTTCCCTCATAACGTTTGTTGATGCTTTCAGACTTTAATAAAGTTGTGATTCATTTCTAGGTACAGATCTCCCATGTTTCTCACAGTTGTGCTAATTTTTTTATCTAATGTTTCAAGTTATCTCCCCATTGATTTTGGGGGTAGATTTTACCTTCTTAAAATACTGTCCTGCATGAGTATTTGTGTAGAGTGCTCTATCAGTTTTTAATCTGAGAGGATCAGATCCCTATTCTTTGCAAATTTTTAGAGCTCTTTCCTTCTGCTAAGAAGTTTGAAAACATAAAGGACTGAAGTTAACTTCATTAACAGACAGAAATAGAAGCATGGTCTGTCTGTGAACCTTAGAACAGTGAAAGGTTAGAGAAAATGAGCTGCTGGAGTATAGATTTCCCTTGGGTAAAAAAAGGTGTTTTAATTATAAATCAACATACTAACATCTTTAAAGTGAGCAACTAAAATCCCGTTCACTTCACATAACTCCTCCAATTGCCTGTTCATCAGTATTAGCAGCAGAACAGAAAATGCTTTATTTTTATTTTTAAGAATTCTTAAAGAGGCCTTTAACATTCTATTATAGAGCATTGGCAGATAAAACCCCGTAACTTAAACACTGAGACGTTAAATACAGCTTTAAATTGTGGTTTTTTTCAGAAATCAGATGGTATTTAGAATCCTACAGAACAGACAAAATACATTTTTGCATTGAAAACGAAGGTGCAGATGCCTTATATTTATTCTTTTTCTGGCACAGTGAACTAGATGAGTTCAATTTTTGGCTTGTGAAGTCAACTCTTTCCGCTATTGCTTTGTTTCAGTTTTAATTGTGGAAAAGACAGACTAAATTTGTAGTCTTCTACTCATTATATTTGCTTCTCAGGTTATGCTTTCCTACTAAACCTAGGTGCCCCCATATTCTTTTTCAAGCTGGATTAATTTTTCCCTCAGCGTACCATGGAGAGAGGTGCTGTCTCAGCTAATAAGCAAATAGCTCCATGAGCAGCCAAACGAACAATGCCTGCTTTCCAATGGATGCCTGTCTCTTGGTTGATTGACTTTTAACTGAATTAAGCTGCAGCTGCAATGCGTGTGCATCCCTTAGTAGGCTCCCCAGCCAGAGTTGTTGTCCCTTGAGTTTGCTCGGTTGTTTAGAAATACATGGTTCAACTGAAGCTTTTCCACTATGCAAGAACTCAAAAAGACTTTTCCTTCTGCTTTCCGGCTCTCCTGGCTGGTATGGATTCACCAGCATCCCCTCTGCATGGCCATCATGTTACCTTAGGACTTATTCTGCTGCCTCAGGTTTGGCTGAAAGTGCCCAGCAGCCTCCAAGTCCCTAGGGAAGCTGGAGAAGCAGGCAATTTGTAGCATCACATAATCTTAGAAAACCAGGCTAAAAACTGGAAAAAAAAAAAAAAACCACCCAATTGGGTTGGGATGCACCTGGGAATAGTTCATGTTTGGATTTTTCTTCCTGAGAGTGGGTGCTTTATGGGACTTAAGCACTGTTTGCCAGCCCAGCAGAGAAGCCCATGACAGCAGGAACAGGAAGACATCTACGTCTGCTCAATTCAAGGCAAGTTCACACCCTCACTAGGACTATGCCATGGTTGCTCTCAGCCATTAGTCCTGAGGGGGTTTTGTTATGAAGTCCTAAATATACTCACCAGAGCAGAAAGAGTCTTCGTCCTGCCTCTCGTCCTGGTAGAGCTGGGAAGGGAGCAATGTGGGTTCCTGCTCCAGTGAGCATGTGCTTTATAGAAAAGTGGAACCGTTCCAGTACATAAGCAAATAAATAAATAGCATCCACCTCCTGTGTACTCACAGCTATCCAGAGACAGGGGAGACGTGAACTTGGGTCATCTGATTTTCAAATACATATTCTGCTCTGGAGAGATTTAACCCTCCGTCTCTTTTCATTCTGGAAGTTATGCCCAACTTCCCCCTGAACATGGCCTTTTGCTTAAGTATGCCACAAATAGAATTACAAACTGCGTATTTGACCCTAAAATGGTACATGTACTTGCTGGAATTTCTCCACAGCCTCACTGTCAAAAAAGAATGTATTTTTTATGCACATATATATAAGCAAGCCAAAAAAGCCTCCTTGATTGTGGTAGGTTTTCTTCCTTTTAAAATACTTTTGAACCAAGTTCTTACATACTTATTATATACCACTTCAGGACACATTTTTCCCTGCTGTTTTGAGAAGAAAGAAATTTTTAAATGCTAGCATTAATAGCATTCAAGTTTTATAATGGTGCATGGTTAATACATTGCTGAACATGCCCTGGATTTCAGAGGTGATTTGCACAAGGCACTTCCTACAGAGGAAAAAAGAAAATTAAAGTAGTGGTGCAGAAAATATGTAGCTATTAGGCACAGAATCACCGAATCACAAAATAGTTTGAGTTGGAAGGGACTTTAAAGACCATCTAATTTCAACTCTCCTGCCATGGGCAGGGACACTTCCACCAGACCAGGTTGCTCAGAGCCTCATTCATCCTGGCCTTGAACACTGAGAGGATTGGGGTATCCACAGCATCTCTGAGCAACCTGTTCCAGTACCTCACCACCCTCACAGTAAAGAATTTCTTCTTAATAGCTATTCTAAACCTACCCTCTTTCAGTTTAAAGCCATTACCTCCTTGTTCTGTCCCTACATGCCCTTGCGAGAAGTTCCTCTCCAGATTTCCTGTAGGCCCCTTGTAGGTACTGGAAGGTGTTATAAGGTGTCTATAGAGCCTTTTTGCTCCAAGCAGAACAACCCCAATTCTTTCAGCTTGTCTCCAGTAGGATGTTATCAGTTGTGGTCCTAACCTTTTTGTGACAGTTCCTAACAACGCAGTTAATTTTCAGCTCACTTGTTTGAACAAGTGCTGAATTTAGAAAGGGTGTTGTTCTTTTTAATGTGCACTGCTCTGGCAGAACTTCTCTTAACCCATAAACTGGAATAATACCTTTGAGATCAGCAAGCTTCTTTAGATTTACAATCAGGCAACTGAGATAAAAGTCTGGCCCAAATATTCAGTCCCCCAGGACTTTCCAAACCAGATAGTAACCATGCAGTGAACTACTTTAGGAAGAGGGAAACCATTGAACTACTTTAGGAAGAGGGAAAACAGTGAACACAGTTTAAGTTTTGAACTAGAGGAGTACATGAGTAGTGTATATCTTCTTTTAGAACTCCTTTTTGCCTATTTTGGTCCACTACCATTTCACTTACTGTTTTTATGTTCTCAGATATTAGTGAATGAGACTGCTAGGGAAATTGTTTAAATCTTGGTTTACTGACTAAAGGCTGTAGGAAAAAATGACAGTTTATAAATACCATAAATTCAGATTTTTTTTAGACTGCCATGATGAAATTGCTGTTAGTATGGTTTCTGGCTCTTATAATTATATATTTCAAAGAAAGCATTTTGAATGACCGGTACCTCATAATTTCTTCCTCTAGTGTATAATTTGAACAATATAAAGGAATTAAATTCCTCTGAGGTTACAGGCAGACAAGGATTTGAAATATTGCCTGGAGATAGGTTTGGCTTTCCTGTTAATGGGACTCATTTTTATGCAGGGAATTGCCACATGCAAACAGACACCCTTTCACTTTAATGTTCCTTTTTGTTCTTCAGTCTCTGAGTGACAACATCCTAAAAGAGCAATGTGTGGCAGATGATTAAAAAGGACAAGTATTCCAGACAGTATCCTGAATTACCTCCTGAGCAGCACTGATGATCGCTTGAGCCCTCTCTGTGGCTGCAGAGGATTCAATAAACTGTAATTGAAACAAATATGTGATAAAGAAAAAAATATGCTTTGTTGATTATCTGTACTTAGAGCTAGATCCAACACCTGGTTTCCTCTGGGCATTTCTGGACGTATGTACTCACCTGATGGTGACTTAAGTAGAGGCATTTCCTTGTGCTGTCAGGAGTCAGCAGACACACACAGGCAGAGTGAGCATGTGGCAGCAGAGGAGATGCACTAAGACACATTGATCTAACATGTTTCATTATCTAGATCACATTTTGAATGGCCATTACAAAGTAATTCTGTATGGTCTGTGCATTATGGATAACAAAAAATGGCTACTAGTGGGATTCATTAAGCAGCAACTAAATTTCTTCCTTTGTGAAAGCAGTTAAGAACAATTTTTAATAAAATATTTCCCCTAAAAATCTGGAAGAAATCTGCAGAGATAAGGAAGAGAAGATGTGTACAAGAAGGCATCATGTTGCTTACATCTATTTAGTGCTTTTTTAATCTCATTTTTTCCTTGGTCAAAAAATAATTGTCCCCCATGAATTTCAGTGGGATCACTCCTGGAGGAAAGTATTATGGTGAATGACTTCCAGCAGAATTCATCAGTCCCAGCATGAAGTTTTATCAGGCCTGTTATGTCTAGTCATCCTTTTTTCCCATTACAGAAGGCATCAGGAAGTTGACCTGTGGTGCAGGGATGGGGGCACCTTGGCCTGTTTTGACCACTGAGAAAATCTGTCCTTGAGAGCAAAACTCACAGAAGACAAGAACAGTAATTCTTCAGATGGTACAAGCCCTGTGCCACCATCACTGATGGTTTCTGAAAGCTGATAGAGACTTCTGTATCCCTCTCTTTTCACAATGGATTTGTTTCAATTATTCGGTCTGCAATGTCTGTGTTATGTGAAAGAAATTACAAACTTGTTTTGGGAGTCAGCCTTGGTATTGCTGATTGTTCCCCTGCGTTGTACGTCCCCTGGGATTTCCCAAGTGACGCTTGGCAGGCCACAGGGATGCAGTAAATGGCTCAGGCAACACATTCAGGTGGCACAGCATGCCCTGGTGGGGATGTTTTACCTGCAGGAGAACAGTTGTGTTTGGATGGGGCAACATTGATGCTTTACAGGCTCTCACCCTGACTTTGATGGGAAAATGCTTTAACATGCAGACGTAACAGTAATTTTATCTGGGCACTTAAATTGAAAAGGCACATGTACCCTGAAGCCTTTTGCAAATATTTGAGGCACCTTGGATATAATCTGAAAATTCCCCCATCAAAAGTGGCACTCAGGTAATTGAAGCGCAGGAGTGACCTTTGCAATAACTCAACAAACGAGACAAATAGAAAGCTAAAACTCCTGTCTTGCCAGCAACTTACCTCTCTCTCCACAAATAAGCTGTTCATAAAATGCTGCCGGGAGGGTAAATTGTGTGGCACATATTTCATTTCCTCTGTCTTCAGTATATCTTACCAGATGCCCTGTAGTTTCAAATAGATGCATTTTTTTTCAGATTAAGTACTTCCTAAAAGTAATGGTCCTTGATAGCAAAACTGGAGAATGATTTGCTGCTTGATTAGAGACCAAGTCCATGAAAATAACCCTTTTGATAGATGTACTGTATTGCACTGAGTGATCCTTCCCTGCCTGGTCTTTGCATGACTTGATTTGGCAAATAGCTGATTGTGGGTGGACTGTGACAGTCCAACAAGTGGCACATCCAGTAGAATAAATCATAGCCCAGAAGCATAAGTTTAGCTAAAATACCCAGTTGACTAGTTCTGGTATTTTCTATCTTTCTTACATTTCTTTACATTAATTGCCTTGTCTGCAAAATCCTTTTATTTTGTAATGAGTGATAAGTAGGAAATGTTGATGTAGTCCTTCTTGGGTTATGTAAGTCCTTGCTTTCAGGCTTAGTAGATTTCTGGTCTCCTCCAGAATTTTAGTACATTGCTGTTCGTTGGTGTCATTCAAATTAAATGGGGCGTTCGGCCCTTGAGAATTCAAAATGTGGGCAATTTAAGTAAATCACTTTATTAAACTCTGACTCACTTTGAACTTAAGATGTGTGCACTTCAAAGGGTCAGGCTGGATGTACAACTAGTAGTTCAGCAACCTACGCAGTATTCTTTTAGCTGCCAAAGGCAGCTGGAAATATTGTGAGATCAAGCATTCTTTTATGCAATTTCTGTATTTTCCTTCTCTTACCTTGCAGTAAGCTGAAGAAATTCATGTACTGAGGGAAAAGACAAGGAAATATTTCTTTCAATATTTCTGAAACTCAGCATTAGTTCAGATCTACCTTGAATCTAGCAGTGGCTGAAGGAGTCTTTATTTTTCATAACCTTTCTGTAACATCCTTATTTAGATCTTTCAAGTTTCTGGATCTCAATAAATCCAAGTGAACTTGCTGAAAGGCAGGGCTGCAGGACTTGCCAGCCAATGTTCTTGGTATCTCCAGGTTTCTCCCAGCAGAACCAGGACTTGACAATGGCCAGTGATTAGATGCTGATTGAAATAGATAAGTCTCTGGCAGGAGTAAAACCCAACTCTGCTTCAGTTGATAAGTCCTGAGATGGAACATTTTCCTTTGGGGGATGAGAAGGATTTAATCTTTTGTGGCCTGGAGCAATCTGGCACAAATCCATTCCACGATTCCTATACACCAAATACACCTTCTTCCCTCTCCACCCCAACTAAACCGCTTTGCTCAGCTTCAATAAACAATTCTGTATAAATTGCCATATTGGCACACTTCTCATTTATCTCGGCTGGAGCTTTTATTTGGGCCATATTTTTGGAAGAACTCGGGGCTTCTCAAACATATTGGTCACCCAGATTGAGTGATTCTTTGGGCACTGTCTGGTGAGCAGGGTAGTGAGTTAATTTTCATGCTGTCGGCTCACAATGTTTGATAACCTAACCTGTGACAATTTCAGAAGCCTAATAAATGGTGCTTCAGTTTTATTTACTGATATTTCACTCAAATATGAATGGAATCTGACCATGGAAATATTAAATTAGCTCTATCATGCCCTTCTCTGTCAGAAGGAGGTGAATTATGAACAATAAATAAGTGCTGAATGTGAACAATGAATAAGTACTCTCAGAGCACTTTGCACTATGCCTGGTTTATTAGAAATGAAGCAATTCCACTTCATCTGTCCTGCCCAGGTTCTCCAGGTTCCTGAGACCTTATTAAGGGAAAATTGGTCTTCAGCATCTTGGAAGGAATGACACACAAAAGAGGAGATTTTTAAAAAGCAGGTGCTGAATTTTTAAAGCTCAAGTTCCCTCTTTTAGTTCCTTGGGACACAAGAGGCAGATAAATATATGTTATATAAAAGACACAGATAAACCCAAAACATAATATTGGCAAAACTGGAAGACATAGATCTACATGAACTGGAGCAGTCTTTTCGGGAAAGAAACTGGACAGGAGGAGGAAGGGCTGATAAAGAGCACTGCTCTGAGTGGACTGCAGTTAATAGGAGAATGCAACCCAAGCAGCTGAAGGATAAACAAGCTAGAGGGTTGTGCATTCATTCATTCATTCATTCACTCAGGATCTTGGGGCAGAGAGGCTGTTATGCTGGAGGCTATATATGCAGCTATTATGCTAAATATGGAGATGAGGAAGCACATGGGAGGAAGATGTGAAGTCTGGTCTGAACAGACTTTGTTGCAGTGTTTCTCCTGTTGCCTAGGTAGGAGGTGCTTCAGGAATTGCTGTCCTCCCACAGCAGAAAAATCAGCTTATCTTGGGGCTTTCCCTAAAGTGACCAAATCTCCATGGCTCTCTAAAAAGGATCAGGTTCCTCATCTCCATTTGTCAAAGGCAGTCAGATGAGTGAGTCAGATTAGTCAGTCCTCTGGTTCTTCTGCTCCCTCCCATCTCTACATCGTGCTGCATCAGGGTAACTACAACATTTCACGGGGCAGCATAAATGGTGAGGAAAGGTTGATGAACTGCTGCGCATGTTACGAGGGGTGTCGGGGTGGCAGAATGAGTGCTGGTGGGGAAAGTGCTGGACTTGCTGTGGGGCGACCCCACAGAGGGTCTCTCTCATCCATGGGGCACTGCTGCTGCTTGGGCTGGAGGCTCACACACACCTCTTTTACACCAGTCTAAATCTACCACTCCTGTTTCACCTGCGTCCAGTGCAAGTTACCAGAATTTAAAGACTATGAGCTTTGTGAATGACTAATTCTGGCATATAGTGGACCCATACTGCCTCTTTTTAAGCCAACTGATGGAAGTACAGCAGGATGAACATCAGGGAAAGAAGAGGTGTGACAGCGTCCTTCAGCTGCACAGGGGTAGGAGGTTGCAATAGGGCTGAGGAGAGGTGGCACTTTGTTCTGTCACGTCTCCTGGGGCAGAAGGAAATGCCACTCATCTGCTTTGTCTGGTCACTGTGTATTTGCTTGGGCCAGGAGTGAGTGTTTGAAGTGTTTCGTCCGAGCATCCTGCTTGACTGGGCTTTGGCTCTGTCAAAGGGTGGTCTTGAAGCACACAGATTTGGAACATTTCAGAGGAAACTGAGTGGGAAGATGCAGTCCACCACACGTCATGCACCCCAGCTGGTAATGGACATTTAGTGCGTGGCTGCAGTGTGGAGACTTGTGTGAGGTAAGGCTCACAAAGCTCCTAAAGCATGGTCCTTAGGTCCTCAACACCAGCTCTTCCACTCTGACAATCCACTTCTGTGACTCCAAGCCATGTGCTGATGTAGGCAGACACTTTCTCTTCCAAAGTGTCCCCATGAACTTGGTGCATGCAACAGGGTTGGCTGAGTCTTGCTTTTCCACCGGATGAAAATTAGTTCCTTCCAGCTTCTCAAAGAGGGAATCATAAACCCAGGAATGGGGAAGCTGATCTGCATTATAGAAAACACTTTGGTTTCTCATGTTGATTTTTTTTTTAATCACCCAAATATATACATGTAACATTTGAGACTACAAAGTAGAAGCGATGGGTACATAGCCCTTGTCTGTTACTTTTCAAAAGCCTGAGCTATTTAATTCTTCTTAAAATAAAAATAGAAGTGGTAAATTTTACACAAAGCTGACAGAGACTATTTTTTTTCTGTCCAAGTCAAGTCAAGAACATAAATGTTAATTACATTCATGTATGTTTCCCTGCTATGACGTTAAGTGAGGGCGGAATAAGAAGGACTTCTCTGGCAGAAAGAGAATTTTCAGCCTGTGATTAACATAAATCAGGAATTCAAATCTGGGTGTCTCCCAAGTGAACCAATTAAAGCATCACAGGGCCCTAGATCACCCTGTCTTTCAGACTTCCAAGTGGAAATGCAAAAAAAACCGCAATATGGTTGTATGGGTTAAGGCACAGCTTTTAGGAGAGGACTGAGCAAGAGAGATTGGCTTTTCTGACCAGCTGACGAGCTGATTCTTGTCACCCTCACACTGAGCTTCAGCTCACTTCCTCAGAAAAGCTCCCTTCGAATGCCTTGGCCTACTTCCATGAATGAGGACAGCCAAGTCAACCCTGCTGTTTTGAGCAGGTCACCAGCTAGTCCTCTTTGCCAGGGGATGCCCATCACTCCGAAGGTCTATTTACTGTTTTGATTTTCCCTACCTCTCTCTAACTTCTGTGATATGCTTCAAAATTTACGCTGGAAATCCATCCTGTACAAAAGAGTGGCTTTCTAAACCAAGTCTCATTCAGCAGGGAAAAAAGTAGAGTGTACTCTCAAAGAAGTATTTTAAATTCAGCTGTGATGGAAATGGATCATTGTGAAGGTCATCACCTTAAGGAGATTTTAAACCTCAAATTGGTTGAAAATATGTTGTAAATGTTTCCTTAAAGTAGAGAGATCTACTGCAGTGTGAGTGAAAACAACACTTAAAACCCTTGAGTCAGATTTCAAAATTAGGACAAATGTGTTTGCTGTATCCCCAAATTAATGCTGTGTGGAAGTAAGAAGTAACTTTGAAACTGAAACAGAGCCAAGGCTGGCTTTGGAGTAATTTTATTCCACAGCTAGCTATATGCCTCCCAGTTACTGAAAAACAAACGTGGCATGCTTACCACCTTTTATGTGATGGGGAAAGTGACCACCAGGAGGAATCCTGGAAATATTTCCAAAGCTGGAAGCACTCAAAGATGTGGAAATAATTACTGAAGTAAAAAAGAAAGCTTGGAATACTTTCAAGGAATTAACATAATCTTTCTCAAAACTACAACAACAACTAAAAGAACCAGGAACGAGGAAAATTTGGATCCTTTGTATCAAAAGACAGCCAAAGCCCTCAAAGCACACTGGCTGCCCTGAAAGCATATTTATTCAGCTTTCAGCAGATGATTAGCAGAAATGAGACTTAACAGGGCAAAGATCCTCGACGTAGGATCTGCCAGGAGAGTTTGGAATTTGATGTTAAACTGGAATAATGTGCTGGATTTAGTATGTCATGTGGTTCTGAACTATTCAAAAGTTCGTGCTTTGAGATACCTTGACATTTTTCAGATTTTGAATCTGAAAAACATTTGCTGTTCTTTTAATATGAGTCATAAGAACAAATCAGATGGATAAAGAGAAGTTGACTTCATATTAGTGTATTGGTTTTGTGCACAAGTACATTCAGTAGATTAAATTCTTGGAATGGATACAATAACTCCATACCCTTTTTGTTTTAGGCTTGTACTATTGTCTTCAGAAAAACAAGATAATTTTATTCCCTGGGAAAATGTCTCTACTTTCATCTTAGACTGGTACAAACAATATTTCTAGGAAAGGAACAAGGACTTGAGTTTCTTTTTACTTGTCTGCAGAGTGCTCCTCTGTTCAGCTATTTGTATTTTTTCTGCTGCCTCTGTGCATTTGTGATTTTTTTCTTGCTGCTGCTCGTGGGGTGTGCTGTGCCTATGGCAGTGCAGGACTGGCAGGACTGGGGAGCACTGGCTGCAGCCAAAGCAGAAGCCAGCCTGTTGTCCTCCCTGGGATGATCCTACCCTTTCAGCTTGCATATAATGATGGCAAAGGTAAGCCAGCAAATCTCCATAGAGAAGTAGCAGTTAAAAGTACTTATTGATGGCTGCTTTATTTGTAAGTGCCTTCAATGCATCAGGTTAAATATTGAAACTAATTTTAGAAGAGGGAAAAGTCTGGAGAAATTGGAATTTTAAAATTCTTTACATTCTAAATTTAAAGAATTTTAGTGAGGGTGTTGTTTTCTGTAGTCATCTTAACTATTTTTCAGACAGTTCTATGTAATTTGGGGGTTCTAAAGTGGTTAATTTGGTTTTGTGATGCTCTCCACTCTGTACACACACCAAATTCTTAAATTGTTCCTGCTTGTATCTCATAGCTCTTCCTTTTTGGCACTGCTGCTGGTCTTGTGTTTAGGAGAAGTGGCTACAGAAAGCCCAGCGTTGTTGCCAGTGTTGTTGAAAAGCACCACAGCCTCACCATGTCACGTGTGGCATCTCCCAAGGCTCTGGCTGGGCATCAGCACCTCCCCTCAGGTGGACTCTTCCGAGAGTCCTTGCAATGGACAATTCCAGCCAGCAGCTGACAATGCCTGTCCTCAGTGCTTCCCAGAAAGGGTTTGACCATGTTCATGGGTGAGCCTTCACGCCTGAATTTCTTGTGAGCAGTACAAGCAAACTGCTTTCTTTTCAGAGCAAGGGTGTGTGGCTCTGAAGTTGTCAGTTTTATCATCCCAACAGAGCCAGCTGCCTTGCAGATAGGAGTGATGTGAGGTAGAAATGAGAAGACCAAGGTAAACAAACATAAAGGAGTAAAGAAATGTGTTTCCTGTCTGAAAATGTAGAGTGTGCTGTGGATAATACAGCCAGGAAAGGTCTGTCACAAGATTCATAGTCCCTGGGCATATTTCATTCATGTGAGTGGTGCTTACACAGCAGATAATTTGAGCTGGTTTTACCTTCACAGCGTTGACAGAGAAATATTTTCATCCCCTAAAACAGGTCTTAAACAATAGCCCGATCATATTGCGTGCACAGGGTGATCTGCTCAGGGGTCTGCAGGGTTTCTCAGGTTTCTTGCTGCCACACATACTTGTTATCACAGCAGACAACAGAGTCTGTAATGTAATAGGTACATGACTCCATTTCATCTACAGAGACATTTTTGAATTTGCACATTTTTTCCTTTCCACCTTCCTGCTGGTAAAACAACCACAAATGAACAGTAAAACAGGGCATTTAGTATGTGGAAGCAGAAGCTGGATAACATTTCTTCACTTGGTACAAAATCTTGTCTTACTTTCAAGGAAACACAGAGCCAAGCCTGATAATTTTAGACCATTTTTACAGCATGAAGAGTCTTCCTGAAAAGCACCACTGATAGGAGGTGTTGATCTGTAAACCACAGACCTTGCCCTCAGTGTTCCCTCCGTGAAGTGCTGAAGCCCTGGTACCAAGTGCTCCTTGTATCCACCACATTTTTGCTCACTGCTGTTGTACTTTAAGTGTTCCTGAAAAAAAAGAAAAACAAAACACACACACACCCCAAATAAACAAAAACCAAAACAAAGCACCCAAAACAAACAAATAACCATCATCACAGACTAGTTAGATCAAAGGGGAAAAAAGTCTAAATTTGAAATTCATGTTACTTCAATAACAGATTACAGAAGTGCCCCAGTTATGATTATCATCTGTCTCACAATGTGCTTTCTTTTGGATCTATTCTAAACCTCTCTTCCCACATAAGGGCTCTCTTCCCCCATCCTTCTCTTTTGCCATTTAATTTAATAAATCGTCGAAGCAAATGTGCCATGTAAATTGAAATATGCAGGAGTGTCATATGGGGTGAGAAATGATGGGGATTATCACAAGAGCAGGAAATTCTATAAGTAAATACTGGCCTCTCTAATTCTGACTGGTTTTGGTGTGCTTTGAAAAATCAGATTGTGCTTTTTTTCTTTCAGTAAAGGGAATCTCTTGGACTGGAAATGAAAATTGTTTACTTCATGGGATGAGGCTTATTAACACTTATAAATAGTAAACAGCAATATTTATCTCCCAGGCGATTGTATTTTCTTGGTTAGAGCATAAGATGAGTAGCTGGGGTTTTTAACTATTTCTGTTAACCAAATAAATTTTTACAATTAATGCATGTACTGCATTAATACTGCAAGATAATTTAGCCAGTAGCAAAATTTGCCTTCTTTTTAGATAGGAAAATCACCTGGTGGGGTTTAACCACTAAAGCAGACAAGCTTTATCTACTCATATCCCTGAAGATGTGAGTTAAAACCTTCTTGATTTGTAAAACTACATTTGTATTTAAAAGAATACACTTACAACACCAAATTTGATTGAAGAGGGAATTTGCCACTGGCTTTTGCCTGTCCCTGTGGAGAAGAAATGGCCAATGGACATGGCTTTGTCATGGCCTCCAATGGATTTTCCTCTTCACCAGAGCAGGACCAGAAGGCTCCGCTAGCCTCCGAGAGCTCAGTCTTTTATGGAAGTTGAAAACCTAGAGACTCCTGATGGATTTATGAGACTTGGCTCTAGCTGGGAGGAGGGTAGCATTCATGTGAGGAATAGTTTGCACTATCAATCTCATCATTTATTAATCTTTTCAGATGTTTCTGAGCAAAATGCACACTGTGCTAATCTGTTTCTAAGTGGGTAAGGAGGCATGGGGGCTTGGCATGTGGTCAAGTCACATCATCTCAGCAAGTGATTGCCCTTCCCTGAGATGTCAAATGGTGCCTTAACCCCATGACTGGCTGGGCTGGGAGCTGGCAGGGAGGACCAGGAGGCTTCACCAACCCCGATAAAGTTTCAGCACCAGCCCCCAGCAGAACCTGGACCAGTCCTATGGCTGTACCTCAAGGAGCCAAGAGCACCAAATTTTCTGAAGCAAGTCAGAAAGCTGGTGTCTAACCAGTTATGAAAGATGAAGCAAAATAGTCCTTCTTCCTTGGGGCGACAATTTAAGGGAACAATGGGAAGCTAAAATGACATGTCCTCTTCCCTTTTAAATAACACTTGTGCTCAATGGCACACCCGTAGCATAAACAAAAGACGGTGGTAAAGATTTATGACTGAATTTTACAAACATCATTAAAAAATGATTGCTAGATACTGTATACACAGAACACTGAAAAGGAAATCTGTTTTTATTAAAGTTTGGAATTTGAAAGAGGGAGATACTGCCAATAATTTTTCTAGGGTCTGATTTATAAATGAAGTGCTAATGAATAATTCCACAAATGGAGCGACATGGAGTAAACCAAGGAGGCAGATTTTCACTGCTGCTGGTACAAGAATAAATCTGAGTTGAGTAAATCTGCTGTGTATTGCCAATTTTTATCATACTTGGATGTAGAAATATAATTCTGTGCAATATTTAGAGAATGTAAAAGCTCTGTACAAGAGGGGCAGTGCTCTCCCAGTTGTAGGAGCATCGTTGACAGTGCTGGTTCTCCAGGCAGAGTCTCACAGGGCGTGCAATGGTCTACACTCTGCTGCTGGAGAACCTTATTAGCATTCAGCATTAGCAGGGCATAGGAAAATTGTGCCTAAATTCCCTTTCCCAGCCCTATGGAAGAGCTGTTGTTTGCACAAGTGCATCTCCCTCTGGCTTTGCTCCTGGAGGAGGTGGGAGCTGCCTGGCCTCGAAGGTAGTGGGTGTGGGCAGTGCTGGCTGCCACAGGGGAGCCAGTGCTGGAGGACAGCACCTTTCTGACACACAGAGGGACCAGAGGGTATCTCCTCTTAATGCCAATTAGAGCTACACAGTGTTTGCTGAGGGAGGGGTTTATTACCATTGGTTAGGTTGTTAGCTTAATGAGATTAGACAAGATCTAATGAAAGAAGACAAGTACGTAACGAGTTAGCAGTAGTTAAACTGCTCTGCTCTGGGATTTTCCGGGGCTGTGACATGGCATGCTCTAATAGCCTGTTCCCTATCACATCGTCCCATTCCCACAGGTGCCTCACTGAAAGCTGTCATATTGTCAGCACTGGTATTTTCCCTTGCACTGAGCTGGCAGTGGGTTGTCAGTCCGATTTAACTGGCAGTCCAACATGTACATGATCAAATGATGGCATCCTTCTGATAAACGGTGAACTGTGCAGCCGGTGATTGATTCCTGACAAATTGGTCAGCATGGCCCTGCTATCCAGCTTACCCAACTCAGCTGCCTCCCAGGGCTGCTTGGCCAGAGGAGGGGTAGCAGCAAAGTGACAACTGCCCATCACACAGATAACAGTGGGAAAAACTCCATGGAAACCTGTGCAGCTAATGATGGTAGAAATGCTGACTGGGAGGGGTAGGCAACGTTCTGCAGCTGAGATGAGGGGTTGGTCAGGTCGTCCAAGCAACAGCAAAGACCTCCTGCATAACTGAGCTTTGGTAACCACATTGTGGAGGACGAGAACAAAAACTTGCTCATCTTCAGCATCTCCAATGCACTTTTCAAATCATCTTCCAGACTTGGCTGCCTCGGACATTTAAAAAAGAGGGAAGGTGAAGATGTGACTATAGAGGTTGGGAATAATTTGGTAGCCATCAGAAATCTGGAGCAGGTTACCCTGAGTTACTGCATTTTTAGGGAGTTTGGTATCAAAGACACCTCTGGCTTATGCCTAGATGATGACAGAATCACAGAATCATTCAGGTTCAAAAGAGCTCTAAGGTCATCAAGTACAGCCGTTTTCATAGTACCACTAAACCATATTCACCCAGTACCACATCCACATGCTTTTGAACACTTCCAGGTGTGGTGTTTCCCTGGGCAGCTAATTCCAATATTTGACCACCCTTTCAGTGAATAAATTTTCCCTAATATCTAATCTAAACCTCCCTTGGCACAGCTTGAGGCCATTTCCTCTCATTCTGGAGGAATTCACAATAAATTAAAACTAAATGCAGAGAGGAGTTTTAATATCATTATGTATTTATTTTTTCAGGAGGAAAAAATCATTACTGTGTTGGGCTAGCCAAAGAATTATACTTCTTTCAAACCTTTTTTAAAAGAGCCTGGGAAACTGATAGGTGCCCCATATGCTTAAAATCCCCTCAGGGAACTGCATTAAAATAGAGACAAGACATTGCAAGAAGGTAGAGTATTTTCTGCCATGCCAAGGGGTCACTACAGCTTAATTAATTAGAGTTTCTCATTTCTCAAACACAGAGCATCCAGCTGTCTCATGCCCTCCCCTCTGCAGATGTCATGTGTGTCATGTACTCAGAATTTATGTCAACATTTGCCATCTCATTGAGTGCCTCCATCCTTTATCCATGTGATAGGCCACTGTTATTTGCTGCCTCCTATTAGCAGTCATTCCCATTAGCACTATTAACACCAGGGTGGGGGGAGCTTTTGTTTTGCATAAACACCTTGTGCTGACCTTCCTCGGAGAATGTCCCCATCAAGGAAAGACTCTTTGCAGAGGATGTCACACGACTGTAAGGATGTATGTTGAGGAAGGGGGGAAAGGATGTGAATCATCTAGGAATTCACAGTGTACAAAGTCTTTTATTTTTCTTCCTTTCAATGTGCAGTCCTTTCTCTTTTTTCCTTAATGGTATTTTTGCTGGAATACTTTTTGCAGAACAGAAGACTGGAACTCTTCAAAGCTGCAGTGCCAAGTGTCTCCTCTCCCTCCTATTTCAAAATAAATCATTCTCCTGGTGGTAATGAGCAATACAGAAAAATGCAGGCAGTGAGGATTTTGCCAGGGAGAGAGATTTGTAGTGCTGTGCTTTGGCTTCTATGCAAAGTTCTATTTAATGACACTGCCACAGAAGGAGTATTATATTATCTGTCCCACTGCTCAAGCCTTCAGTCTCGGCATTGTATAAGCACACTACTTTTTTACATTTATAAGCAGCAAGCGATTCCAGAGAAATTCCTGTTCCAGCTACACAGCTCAACAGACCACAACTGTGTCATTACCTCACCCTGTTGGGGCAAGTCCTGCTTCTGCAGCTGCACAGGGTCTCTGCCAGCTGCCCTGGGAGGCTCCAGCTGCCCTCCCCGGGAGCCTGCACAGCCCACAGGGCGAGGGAGCTGTTCCTCCCTGTCACAGCAAAACCAGGATCATGGGGGCAGCAGCAGGGTTACAGCCGCTCTTCAGCATCTGTGGAAGCCCTAGAGGGAAGAGGAGTGGTGGGGGCATGGCTGGTCCTTGGCTCTCAGTGGGTGCAGGGGGAACCTGGACCCGTTAAGGTGAGACTACTGATGCAGTGAGACAACCTGCAGCCAAAGCAGTCTGCTGATCCCTAATATTTGATGTGTTTTCCTGCTAAATTTTTCTTGATTTTGGAGGGAAAGTTAGGAGATTGCTTTTTCTGTCGGATTAACCAGGTTGATTTTGACATTCAGAGACTGTATAAACAGGTTTTTACCTTGGAAATCCGGAGCTTAGAAGAACTAAGCTGTTGTTTGAACAAAATTAATTTTACTTTGCTGTCAGAATAAAATATTTCTGAAGATTTCTGTTTCTCAAGAATTGCTTGAAAATGCCAGCTTTCATTTGGATGGAATAAGGTGAACTAGTAATATTCATAAATAGTCTCTACAGCCTAGCCGAGTTAGAAGAACCCCATGCCTGTCCCACCAGTATGCCTTGACCTCATTCTGGGGGACAGATGAGACCATTTCACTGCGTTCCCAGCAGTTTCTCCCTGGTAAGATAACCAAACTGTGCTGGGCTTTCCTTCCGTGGTGCAGAAGCTGGGAGCACAAGGAGAGCACATCGGCCGGGTCCCCCTCTTGGCACAGCCATTCATTCACAAAGATCAGTGTAAACCTGGGCTGAACTACAGCCAGGAGTGGGGATGGAAGTGCCCATATCCTGTTACCAAGCTCCTGAGCTGCTTAATCCCTCCAGCTGAAAGCTGACCTGCAGCAGATGCTGTCTCAGCAGCTTCCAGGAGTCAGAGATGCCCAGGCATGGTATATGCAACATACAGGGCCACTTTCTCTGCTGGTGTTAGTTGCCCCAGCTCTAGTGACACCACCAGCATTACACCAAATCATACCATAAATAAGATCAGGCCATAATTATCTGAATTTGCCACGGTTCATGTTTCGCATGACACAGAGGCAGATTTTTGAGTCAAGAGGCCCTTTGTTAACACATTCCTGCATTTCTCAGTATCTGATGTGCCAAAAGTAAAGTGGCTCTTGACACTTATTTCCTCTGAGCTGCCTTTTCAGCAATGGCTTAACCTTGATTTACAGTACTGTCAGTGGATCATGAGGCCCATCTACCTGGGAATTTCAGGGCACTGTTATTTTTGGAGACAGTTGCCAGCTCTGTTCCTGGTCAAGTGTCTGTGATCAACACTGTAGTGACCAACATGTTTTTCTGGGGACACTTGCCTGAGGCTCTGGCATGGCTACAGGATTCTCTCTGTGATGCCCTTACTCTCAGTGCCCAGGAGAAGATACGGGCCAACGTGGCCTCACAGCCCCCCCATCTCAGATGAATTTTCACGTTTCTCCCATCATTATCCTTTTGGGGTTTTTAGCAGGAGACAAATGCACCTTAATGCTCTAATAAGTGAAGATACTATCCTTAAAATCTGGCAGGAGGAAGGACAGCTTTATGCATGAGGAAAGTGGTGTTTATATTAATGCTCTTCCAATTAGCAAAAAGCAATTGTAGTTTTCCTCGATTTTTACAATCCTTCATTTGGGGTTAAAGGCATTTCATTTTCCCAGCAGGAGACCTGGAAAATGTGGCTTGCTTTGGCATTTCAGCAGCATTTTCTGGCACATACGGGATTTATGGCTGGTTTGATGAAGTTAAAGCTGGCACAGCTTTTCTGCAGGTGGAACATTTGAGCAGACAGGTTTATACAACTATGAAGAACTGCATCAGACTGGAGCAGAACTTGATTTAGAGGAAATCTGGGGAAGGTGGAGTGTTATGAGAGAAGAGAGAAAAATAAATATAAAATAAATTCAAGCACTAGATTAGATGTCTTCCTCTCTTTGCTGCTTGTTCACACTTTGGGAGTCTCTGGCATCCCCTAAATAGAAGACAGTCACTCTAAATCAAAGCAAATGTTTTATCTGTCGTTTCTGACACGACTCAATGTTTCCTTGGATGGGCTGGCAAATCAGGTAGGCTGTAACCATTTTTCTCACCCACGGTGCTGTACTTGAGGTTCCTGCTAGTGTGGTGTGGTGGTTGCCTGTGTTTCAGAGGCACTGCCAGAAGGTGGGGGCGGCGTGGGGGCAGCCCCATGTCCTCACCAGCATGAGAGGAAACATCACTCTCACATCCACCTTCCGTGATGGCTCGGATGTTGTCACTGCCCAGACCTCCTCTGAAAGCTGGAACAGTGCCATGACATTATTTCCAATGTAGATGGCAGCTCTTTAACTGCGTGTCCCAGGGCATGGTGAACATAAGCCGAGTGGCGTTTGTTTATGAGTAACATCACGCTCTGCCATGGCTTCTCTTCAATGAAGTTTTATTCATACACTTTCTTGGTTGTGGCAGGGAGAGTTTTCTGGTTTTCTGTGATTCATAGCAAGTGAACTTCATCTTTTTATTCATAAAATTCCCAAATGATCACACAGAAATGCCTCATTCCTGCCACTATCCCCCCCCAAAAGGCTTGTGTGCCAAAAAAAGGTTTGGAATTGGCTGACAAGTAATTTCCTGATTTGCAGCCGTTCCAGATTTACTCAGCTACCAGCCACCCCCATGATGAGAGTTGTTCCTGTTGGAATGGCAGCAGACTTATTCCTGTTGTGGTTGTTATTTTTCCTTCTCTTCTACAGGTTTAAACCTGCCAGGTGCTGAACTTTAATTCCTGCAGAAGCTATCAGTGAATACTGACTTTTGTCATACAACTGGGTGATGATGTGACATCTGGATCTCCTGTTTTCTGGAAGTGTTAACCCCTTTTGAACCTTAATCTGTAGCAGATGGCTATGGCCCATGAATCAAGTTTATTTCTACTGGAGTATGTCAAAGAAATGATCCAGAATGCTTTCTATCCCTTACCTAAATGATGTAGATACCACAGTCCAGAAAATAATGAACACCTTTGGTCCTTAAGTATCTAAATCTCCTGATGCACCTCAGTGTTTGGCTCCAAAGTTTTCAAGATCCATAGATACAGGAGCACATAGACAATCCTGCCTGCTTGGGCTCTGGTTACATAGCACCCACACGTGTGCTATTCTAATGCAGAGACAAGGCAAAGTCTGCTTTTCTCTTCCCAAATCCTGGGATGGACCTTGTGTTCCCAGCTCTGTTAGACAGAGGCCCAGGGAGAGGAGATTGCCAAACTTGTTAAAAATATCATATATACCCATCCACAGCTATCATCCATGAAAGACCCAATCTGCTCTCCAGGTGGCTGTGCCACCAGCCTAGAGGACATCTGTAAAAGCTTGCATGTGCCTCCTGTTGAACCTGAGGCACAGTCAGCTAGACCAGGATCAAAAGAAGGTCAACAGGAAGTAGCCTTAGGGTAAGTGAGCACTTTTGCCAAATCTGCCCATTGCAAAGAAATTCAAGCCTGAAATTCTTAGCCAGTGTAACGTAGTGGTGTTACTGGTACTTGCAATGGCCAACATAATCTTTTTAATGGGGTTTTGTCAACATACAAGTTTCAGTTCTCATTTTGTTTAAATAAACCTTTGTGAGCATTGTGTTTGCAGAGGAAGCCTCAGCAGTGCAAACCCTGAAGAGTTCCATGTCAACAGGCAAACAAAAATTACTATTATGTAATTATTTTTTATATCCCCCCCTTTTTTTTTTCCCCGGCTTTAATTGTGTTTTATTATTTCTTGGGTACAGCAAGTGCTGAAACAGTATGCATAGCTGATTAAAGTAACCTTGAATTGTGTGCTGAGTTTGATAGCAGGGACACAGTCGTGTTTCTTTGTGTATCTGCAGGTTCAGATCATACCTGCGTGGCTGTGCGCTGGGCTGTGCCGCTACAGACAGTAAAATGGACAGGCTGAAAAACCTGCACGGTGCTCCTGACCTCCAGCAGGATGGCACAAAGGAGGGGTTTGGTGCAGAGATGTGCGGGAGGCTGCATTGTGTCACTCATTTGAGCAATTGGCCCCTGGTCTTATCCTTAGCACATACTTAACGCATCTTGCCAAATTATGCGGTTGCTTAGTAATGTGAACAAATATCCCCTGGAGATTCAATAACCAAACTCATTATCACTTGTCATGTAGGCCAGGAACTGAATCCAGATCTCTAGGAGTGAATGACTGGTGTGTTAACCTAGTCTCCTACTGCTAAAATAGCAGAATGAATATGTGCTAAGTCAGCTCCACACAGTGGGTAAAAATATGCCCATGGTAGAAACACAGAGAAGGTCTATTAAAAATTATTCTCATTACGTAGATTCCATTATCTGAAATAAGTAGGGGGGAATTTAGCATTTGTTAATATTCTGAAGAGAGACATAAATGAAGACTGANTATGTCTTTGCAAACTAAGCAAACTAAGCTGTTCTGGTTAAGTGTTGCAAAGGAAGAGGTTGTTGCATGTGTCATCTTCTGCACCTCAAGAGGCCACTGAATCCCTTTGAAAACAAGACCTTGTTCCAGTGTCACTGGTGGATGCTGTTAGGTGGGTCTACAACACACCTCAGCCATGTGCAGAGGCCCCCAAGCTTGCCCCAAGCAGGTTAGTTTGCAACAATATGGCCACACTATCAGGGCTCATCACAGTGGTGCCGACACTTCCCAAGGATCCAAGCTCAAATCCCAGTCAGAAATGCGCTGTGCTGCAGGGACGTACCCGCTCCTCTGGGACTAGCTGGATGGCACTGCATTGTGCACACCATAAATCCATGATCTGAAATGTTTGCAAGTACTCTACCTCTCTTCAGTGAGTTCCTTCTGGTTCATCAGGAAAATGCAGAGAGTCAGCCAGTTTGCTTAACAATGATTTTTGGCAGTGAATCCAATATTTGTAGATCTGCGTACTGAATACATATGCTGTTGGCTATAAAGATACCACATTTTTTCACTCATAAGCAATCCCAGCTGCATATATGGTTTTTGGACTTTTAAAAAAAATTTTATTCTGGAGTAAATTTCAGACCAGCTGCTCAGCGTACAAATGCAAATTGGTTTAATTCATGTAGATAATGTATGCACATCAGACACTGAGGGTTTGTGTGCACTCATAATGATGGAAGTTCAGAGGAGATGCAGATTGAGAATTTGGCTGAACAAGGTTCATACTGGCAACCATGGAAGGGAAAATCTTAAACTTCTGTTGTCCTTTCATGTAGTATCTTCTCAAAGGTAAAATGGGCATGATCTTCCTTAAGCAGCATTTTCTGTCACTTCTGCTGGACATTGTTAGGGCAGATGAATTGTTTTCTAGAGTTTGGTCAATGGGATCTTTCCACTGCCATCAGCATTTTTCAACTTCTACTGAAATAACCTTGTGTGACAGCAAGTTTGCAAAGTTTTGTGCAATTTTTTTGTGTTAAAATAGCCAATAATTGTTATAAAGGAGACCAAATTGAGGGGATGACAGCTTCTCAGTACCATGTTTTGGAACTGGGTTTGATTTTTTCCCCCTTTTTGTTCTACAGAGAAATTTGTGTCTTTGAACTATTGAACACATAATTTCTCGTTTCCTACCTGTGTGAGAAGACATTGATCTAGTAGCTACAGGATCTCACTGGGTGAACAGTCCTTCTGTATGTCTGGGGATTTTTACAGTTATCCGGTTCTTGCAGAGGTAATGGCATGTTTAGTGCTCTAGAAGTATGAATCACTAGGTATTTGCTACCCCGATATGCCCAAAGGGATTTTAAAGCTACTGTCACGCTGCATCATGCTTACATTGCCTTCATCTCATGCTGCAGGACTTCTGCAGGTTGCGTGAAAAAGCTTAATTGGGGTTGGCATTCTTGCAAGGATTTGGGTGTTGGTCATACCCAGAGCCAGGACGCAGGTCAGGGTGCACCGGGGCACAGTCATACCAAGTGTCTGCTCAGGTCTGTATCATTCCTTACATCTGTGGTCCAAAAGAAGCTTTCTCTTCCACTCAGCACACAAGGTACCTTGGTGATATGTTTTGCAATTTTTCTTGCTACTTATCATCTCATGTGGTGAGCCAGCTCTCTTACCAAATTTTGCTGAGCTCCCTTCTTCAACAGGAGCAGGACATCAGCATTGCTTCTGCTCTCTCCTGCTGTCTTCATTTACCATGTGAAAGTTGCAGCTTCTGGTCATTCCTGCTTGGTGTTAAGTTCATGAGAGGGATTTGAAGGTGCTTTGGTGCCTGTGGTGAAGTGGAGCATGTAGAAAAAAATGGCTGAGAACCTGAGAAATGAATCTCTTGCAGCATTTCTTGTTGATCGCAGAGGGCTAGACTCAGAGGCTATTTGGGAGTCCAGTGGTCTCAAAGGGGTGTCTGTCCATTATTTCCTGCCTTTTCTCATACTTGCTCACATTCTGGATTTGCTCATACTCGCTTTGTTCCAGCCTGCACTGCTAGGCAATTACAGCTGAATTATTGTTGTGCTGTAATGGACTTATGCATAATTTCTGAGCACAGACGTAATCTTTCATGTTCTAAATCCATAGGAACATTCAAACGAGGATATGGACAATTCCTTAGTTGAGATTCTGGCAAGCAGGGGGATGAGGTGGTGAAAAGAAAGCACTGGTATGACATGGAAATTAAATTCCCTTCCTCTGAAATGCAGCACGGTAATTCCCATCTGCTCAAGTGAAAGATCCAGTGTGCTTTCTCAGACTTGGAGCTATCACTTACTGTCATACTGAAACTGTGTGTTTAGGGTAGGGATGAGCCTAGGGAGCCCGTTTGGGGGCTGCTGCTCTAAAAGGAGAGTCTGGTTCCCTTCTGAGCCCTCCCGTTAGGTGTGAAGTCCCATTGCACAAGGTCCTTATGCAGCACATTGACCTCATCTCGCAGCCTGAGGAGGCAGCTCAGGGAGCTAAACCACAGACACATTAACCAGCAAAGATTTGCCTGAAGATGGGCTCACATGTCATAACATCGCACCCTTGGCCACTTCTTTCTCAAACTCTTTCTTCTAGGCCCCATTTCGGATAGAGTCAAGGGAGTTGCAGCTTTCTCCAGCAGCTCAGAGAGACCACTTGACCTCAGAGCACTCTCTGCTATTTCACAAAATGCGCTTGCAGACCTTTAGTCTTCAGATGTGCTGAGGTCATATGACACACATAACTATGAATAGCTTTTTGAAGGCAGTATGATGGAATAATTAGTCGTAATGGGCAGAAAAACGAAGCTGAATGGGTTTTGATGTCATGGAAATACAATATGTAGTCTTTTTCAGGGTATCTTTATATTTTTTCCAACACTGAATTCCATTCTTTACCTGTGTTTTGCGGATGTCTCAGTTCCATACCAGAGTCACTGTCCTGAAATAGGGACCTAATCCCAGTGAGAAAAGTTGGGAGCCTGAGGTGTTAGCTGAAGGAGGAGAGAGGTAAAGCTGGTGTGCTGATTTAGCTGCTAGGGAAGTGTTGAGGATTGTATGTCTTACTTCTGCCCCTCTCAGGAGCCAAAGTCTCTTCTTCCTTTCGTGAGATACACCCTAATCCTTTCCTGAAGTTGTGTCTAAAATCTGCCTTTCAAAAGCAAAATACTTTTCGGTTTTATAACACGGACAGAGAAGAAGCCTGTTTTATACAGTATCCCCATGATTATAGCATTAACCCAAGGTAGAGGCACAGGAGTTCAATTCTATTCTGAAGGGATTTGAAACCATACAGAGATGAGTAAGTAATAAAAATGTATACACCAGCACTATTTTGCTTTGTTGTTAAGTTTGTTAAGTCTTTTTCTACTGCTAATATGCAGTATATCTAATTGAAAACCATTGCCTTACCAGCAAACTATTTCAGTAAAAGCAGTTTATTTCACCATGTTAGACAGTTACCTTCTTAAACCTGAAAAAGAAATGCCCAGACATCCTGTTATTATTGGTTTGAATTATTTATAACCTGTAGCATTTTACAAGACATTGGAAAGCAAATGGATCCCGTATTTTAAATATTATGTGGTGGTAAAAGATGCACGCAATGCAGTATAGGATTGCTATCATAGCGTTTCCTCTGGTGTCATTTGCCACAGAACCTGAGTGTGCTGCCACAACAGTGACAATCAGGAATACTGTCATTATGGGCAGTGGGAGAGTGCTTGATTTATTTACATTCATGTAAGCAAAGTCAGAAGCTGGCCTTGGAAAACAGTAAGGTCATTGCATCTAGCAAGGTGTAGCTGCAGTTTTCAAAATGACTGCTCAGCTTGGCAAGATAGGGTTTATGAGCTGACTTTGTATTAATAACACATCTATGTGAAATATCTTCCCCTCTGAGGTTTACAGCCCCATATTTTCTCACAGAAAAGCAGGGGTATTAGCTTTGTTGTGCAGCTCTGTTTATGCCAAATGCAGGTGTTGATGATGCAGATGTCTAACTAACTGGAGTGAGATTTCAGTGCTGGTTGTTTCCCCCCTTGTGACTCAGGCTTGGGTCCTGAGATTTCCTGAGGTAGATAAAGGTGACCAACATCTCAAAAATTGTACCAGAAGTCAGGCAGTTTTGTCCAGGAATCAAGTATTTGTCACCAAGACACAGAGAGACTAGAAAGCTGGGAGGGAGATGGTGGGTAGGGAAGTGTGGGAGTAGTGCTGACAACTCATGTACCTGTGCCTTTTTCTCCAAAATCTCTGAGCATCAGGCACCCCTGATTATGATGGGGGTTTTCTGGCTGGTTTTTCTTTTTTATTGTACTTCGTTAGCACCAGTGCTTAACATTGGATACCACATACTCCAGGTTAGCCAGAAATTCAAACACTTCAGTCATTAATATCAATCTCTCTGCCAGAGGGCTGGTTACAGCACAAGCCTTTTCTTTTCCCTTTCCTAAAGACATTTTTCACCCAGATCAATGACTGGTGATTATCCAGTCTAAATCAGGATCCTATTATGTGAGGTAGAAGAGACTCTTTTGACTACTGCTGAAATGTATGTAATAATAATAGCCTTAGAGAGGAGTGAAATGTAGCACGAGCATCCTGTGTGTGTCTCTTTAATTAGAAACCATGCAGAGTTTGAAATCCAAGGTGCTTCCTAACATGTGCAGCATTCATTTTAATCATTCCTCAGAGTGCAGGAGGAAGCATCAATTAAGTTCAGCATGAGAGAAACTCCTGGGAGTGGGTGCAGGAAATTAATTTTTTTAGTAATATTATGAAATTGATGATGATGATGATGCCCAGGGACAGCACATTGAAAGCATTAACCTGAAAAGGCACCGAGCAGCCCCATACTATGTCAGCAAGCAGCCAAAGCACTGAAAGATCCTTAAGGCATAAATTTGACCCATATTCTGTAGATAATCAACTTTCCTCTCCCCAAAGGGGATTTAGGAGAATGATATAAAAGCATGATTTGCATTAAGAAGCCTTGTATCTTCCTTGATGGTTTCCTTGTCTGCTCCAGCTACTGTTGCTTCCTAACATCAAACTGCACAAAGGTTTTCTCCATCCAGGGGGGAAGCTGAGCTGCTGCTAATGGGAGGCTGGTGCAGCGGTGAAGGGGCCTTTCCCAGCCCAGAGGAGATGAGGACTGGCAGCACTGGAGTGCAAGATGCTCTTTGACCTCTTCAGCACAGTGGGGCACCCCCGTCCTGAGTGCCTGGCACACGTCAAAGCCAGAGCTGATGAAAGCCCTCCTGGCAGTCAGCTGGCTGACATGCAGGAAGGTGCCAGCCTGTCCTGTCAGCGGGACTGAGGCCTGAAAGCAATTCCTAATCATCTTCATGAAGAAAGCGTGTGTCAGTAAATTGCAGCTAATGAATCATTTCGGGGCGAGGGACCTGGATGGGAGAACAAAGTGGAGGCAGGATGTGGGATGTCAGGCAGCCTGCAGTCCCACCAAGGAGTGGGCAGGGATTCTGAAAAATAAGGTCCTCTTTGAGGGAAAATAACAACCACAGGGATACTTCTGATAAACAGGGCTGAAATGCTGTGATTTAAAAAGCACAGATTTTTCATTTTTAATGGATAGCAGATATTTTCATATTGCTAATTGCAGCAAACAGAGGGGAAATAATCTCTCTAAATTCCTGGCAAGTGGGTCGTCATGTACGTTTCTTCAGACAATGTGAGCATGGACACCCCCAATGGGGTCTCACTTGAGAGGGTCTCCAACAGCAAAGGGACGAGGAGGCTGCTCACACAGTGCAGATGTGCATGAGCTAGCTCCTCTCATGCTGATATTTTGAGCCAAGAATATTTCAACATTAACATCTCCTAACACAGTTTCATCTCACTGCCTATAAAACCTGTCCTGGTGCAAAAGAAACCTCTGTGATTTTCATGTAACTATGAGAAAAGAGCCATAGCCGTTTTTGTATAACAGGATTTGTGTGGGCTGTTGGTAAGGGCACGCTGCTGATAAATAAGGTTCAGTTGTAAATATTCTCTAGTGACATGGGAATTTATCCACCTATTGAAGTTTACAACTGAGCTACCAAGGAAACATGTTCTTTAGCTGCACTGTGTATGCAGCCCACGGTGCATTTATCAAACGCCCTGTCAGTTCAGGGAAGGCACAGTTCAGGTAATACAGTATTTATGAAACTGTGAATACCACCTCAAAAAGTTCTCCTAGAGTACATTTTTTAAAGCTGTCTTATGAAAACTTTGGACAAGTGGAAAGCAGAGGATATATTTGCAGTTTTATAGCGCAGGAATCTGCTCTGTGGTCACATGCAGTGAAAAAGACACAACAGAAAGAAGTGCTTCCCAGGCACCACATTTATTTATCATAAAGCATAAAGTAAAAGCTGCATAAGTAAATTGAATGTGATTTTTTGCAGAAGTTTGGGGTTTAAATAGGAATTTCAGATCCTCCCCTTCATCACAAATAAAAGTCAAAGGTGGCTTCTCATCCTTCACGTATTTATCCATTTCAGTTTACAGACCACCCTGACACCACAGGCAGGTTCTTTGGGTGGGCACTTTTTTATCCCATTCCCATATCAGAGGGTCTTCATGATCTTTTGTCTTATACTGCCTCTCCCATATTCCTTGGAAACCCTGGCAGTGACCCTGCTCACTCCCCTGTAAAAAACCATCCCTGTTTCACCCTTCAGGCCTTGCAATGCTGTGACAGCCCCAGAGACTCCTCAGCTCCTCAGTAAATGCGGGTGTCAGTATGGAGGAATGATCCCCACCTGTGTCACCTCAGAAAGATTAATTTTAAAAAATTCTTAATTTTTAAATTTCTCTAAATTGTTTTCTTTGGGTGCTGCAGCCTGTGAGCTGAGGCTGCCAAAGTGGCTTGTGTTGTTTCAGGCACCAATTTTCTTGATTCTCAGTGATTGAAATGATGGGAGAAGCTTTTGTGTAACCTTTAAGTTAATGGTTGTGTGAAGGGAGGGAGAAAGAGAGGAGAAAGATTTTCCTGGTGTGCATTTATTTATGTTAAAAAAAGAAAGGAAAAGAAAAANCCCGGCAAGATTCACCGGAGTGGGGCTCCCTCTGTTGAGCTCTGGGAGCTTTGCCAGATGCTAAATACAGCTGCCCACTCAGTTTTTGGGGCAGCTTCATCTCCAGGCCCTTCCTTACCCCTCTCCCCTCCGTGTGGTCCAGCTGAGAGAGAAAAAATTGCAACAGAAAAGTCCCAAAAAAGCAGGGTCTGGGGGTAGGACCTCTGAGCTGTGACCTGCCTGGTCTCTGTCAGGAGGAAACCCAGCTCCGATGAGTTGTAGCAGGACTGGACTGTAAAGTCTTTTCTGGGGTGGAAGTGGGAGAGGGTTTCTGCTTAGGAAACACTTGAGTCACAAGGCAAGGAGCCAAAAAGAAAGATGTGGAAAGGCTGGAAAGTAAACCAGAGGTACTGGGCTGGATAGCAGAGTTACAAAGACACTGCTGGAAAATGTAAGTTATCCCGTGCTTCATCAGCTTCCACCAGGAAAGATCAAATGAAGCAGTTACAGCAGAGATTCATGTTATGGGCTTTTATGCAATACTTCTCATATTTTCCCCAAAATGTTCTTTTTTTCCTTGCTGTGACCTACAGCATAAGGAATTGTGGAAAATTCCAGGGCTATAAATACCGCCATTGTGGAGGTGAAGAAACCTGAAATAACTTAAGGCTCTCAAAATTGTGCAGGGAACTGACTTTTAACTCATCTCTTTTATTAAAGAGCAAGCAAGGACTGGTTCTGTCAGGTGACTGGGAAAACTGGGTCATGGTTCTGACCAAAGTAGTGTCATCTGGGGAATAATCAATGAGAGATTTCATGTTTATTTAAAGGTTTTAAGACACACTTTGAATTGAGAACACAAGGCAACCTTAAATACATAATGTTGTAGTGCCTTGAATATGAGGAGGGTTTTTTTGTGTTTCTCTGCAGCATTAAGGGAGCTCCTATTTGATTTGTAGCATGTCTGTATTGGTGGCTCTGGCAGGCTAAGTGTAGCCAACGGTGCTGTCTTTCCTCCTTGAACTGCCCAAATAGCACATGGCTGGCTGCTTAGTGTAGTGGCACTGGAAAATTTCTTTTTCTGTTATTTGTGGTTTTTTCTGTGTTAACCCACCACCAGTTCCTGAAGCCCTGGCTCAGGAAGTGTTTGGTGGCTCTTGCCCTTGTGAGGCAGTCAGCTGAGGCATATTTTGTCTGATGGTTTCTCAGAAAGCCACACTGCATACTTGGGTTAGAAATTGTGTCGGCTATTGGTTGGAATGTTTTGTAGACCAGCTTCTGCTCTGAAGTGTCTGTGCACAGCAGCCAATCCTTTCACTGAGATCCCTGCACAGGATTATAAGGGTCAAATTTGGTCTTTAGGATCCAGTGAATGTTTTCTGCCTGTAAGGTGAAGGACAGATTCTTAGAACATACCTAGGTTTTGTAAAGGCTGTGGCCAGCACAAGACATCACTAAATATTTTCCTCAGTAGAGGCTGCCAGACATTCAGCTTTGTTTCAGAGAAGATTACTTGTAAGATGAAGCTTTATATTGGGCAGGAATTTTCTATGCATCCACACTGTTTCATCAGATCAATGGAATCAAAGTGGTTCAACTGAAACCAGAAATTGACCCACAATGCCAGCAATGTGTTCACGGTACCACTTACTAAAGAGCAAAGAGTTTGGAAGCATTCGGGTTTTGCAGAACATGAGGGACTGTGCACTGACACGGTTAAACAGCTGTCTGGTGCTACCCACTGATTCTCTGGGCAGTGATAGCTGTGAATTCACTGCTGGAAATCCAACCTGACCCTGAATATCATGTGTTGTTTAATAGGAGAGCATGTAGTTTGAAAATACTTCACTTGAACAATGGGTTACTAAGAAAGAGAGATCTTTGAATGTGTAAATATTGATAGATAGTGAGTGAGGGGCTGAAGCAATGTGAGATGTGCAGAGGACGTGAAGCTATTAGCTACAATTATGAGATCAGATGCACTCTTGCATTCAAGTTGTGAATCTTTCTGAGAGAAATGGTGTTGGACTCTAAAACTCAGCTCTGATATTGGCAAAGCAGAGAATCCCAGACAGACCTATGTGACAAGCTGTGCAGTGGGAAGCCTGCTGGTTTTCTCTCAGTTGTGCTGCACGCATCAACTGCATTTGCTAAGGGAAGCTTTGAAACATTCTTTAATCTTGCTGTGTACAAAGATGGACCTTATAAGGTGAAGTGCAAGTTGTGCCTGTTGGCCAGATAAACTACAAAATAACCTCAGCAGACACTGTTCTCTTGGGAGATGAGTTGTGCTCCACTGGCCCATTGCTGAAGGAGACAAACACCATCCTGTACTGTTCTGGGGTGGTGAGCGCCGCTGTTCCCTGTTCGTTGGAGAGCAATGCCGACGCGCTGGAATGATGCTGTACCTGCCTGCCTTCGTGCTCCATCTGGTGAGCAATTCCCCTGCTATCTTCATGCTAATTGCAGAAGTCATTTCTGGAAATGGCAGATAGGCTCCTAATCTGTTTGGACACTTCCTGTCCATGTATAAGGGCCACCTCTTGCAAATGTGTAGAGACATTCCCAAGACCTTTTTGTTTTGGAAAAGCATTTTACCTTCTACTCCAGGTGGGAGCCATGCGCAACTCAAGTGCATGTTGTCTGCATGAGCCTTCAGGTGTCACAAGGACTGCAGCCCATCTGCAGCACCATCAGCCAGGATCAGGGTCTAGCTATTAATTAACCATTTAGTCAAATAAAACAGTAAAGCTTTAGTTAAGACGTTATATTTTTATTGTGATTAATTAATACTTCTATGGCACCATCAATAAACATGCCACTTTCCAGAGTATATAAATTATTACATTCAGTTTTTATTCTCCATGGTGCTGTTTCTATTGTCATCTTAGCTACTTTTATTCTCAAAGCTGATTTCAAAAAGGTTGTACCTGCAAAGTGTGATTTTTCAGGCTTTTACTGATCTGTCCCGCAGAGCTGACTAATAGCACATAACCAGGTTTTGTCTTTGCTTCTTTGTGCAAAATTAGATTCTCTTTGATTAATTTTCCTGTTACTAGCTTTCTGTGAAAGCAAATGCTGCAGTGTCACTGTTGAGCTATGTTGGACAGGTGACCTGTGCTTCTGAATGGCTGTACGTAAGACAAACCATCTTATACAGAAGACAAAGCACTTTCGAGAGTTTTTGCTGTGAGGTATGATGATGATTTATGATCTGTCACCCTGAAAGTTCCTCTTGAGGACAAAAGCCACTAGAAACTCTGCAGGTCACAGATCTGGTGGTAGTGTACATTTTTTGTTTTAACTGCACTGGCCGAAGTTTGCCTCAATCCCTTGTTTCTTCAGCTCATTGCATGTACAAGTGCTCTCTCCTGCTTCCCAGGGCTGACAAAGCGACGTGTTTTAATTTGAGTGAAAGGTGTTGCTCTGGAAAGATGTTAAACTGAGAGCGAGGGCAGCATGGCGAGGAGCAAGCGGGCAGTGCCCAGTCCCTGCTGCCCCTGCCAAGTCCGGCAGACACGGCTGTCACTGCCACCACAATGGAGTTGTTTGTTGTGCCAGACTGCCTTCCACTTTTCTGTCCTAAAGGGATCTGAGCAGGCGTGTCATGCTCATGATTTAAATCGCTCTCAGCTGATTTGAATGGGTGTTTTGGATGCCAAGATCCCGGTAATAGGGTAGTGATAGGGAGTAGCCCGTCTCCTCCTCAGCAGTCCTGCTGATGGATGCTCCATCACATAACCCCTGTCCTCTCCAGCACAGCTGCTGGGATTTTTTCTGCAGAGCTCTTACGGGTGTCAGGAAACCATATGCTGAAGTGCTACCCAGCCTGCTCGTGGGGAGTTTCCTACCACTTGGAAAGTGTAAATTCAGTCCAAACCATCACCACTGAATCTTTGCTTGTGTAGACTGTGAGATTCAGAGTAATGTGTGATGCCTCAAAGTAATGAAGCAAAAAATTAGCAGTATGTATTTTAATTATTACTTATGCTCTATAGTAATAGCTTGTGTTTAACTGTATTTTACCACTGAGATGTGCATGCTTTCAATTACTTTTCATTACTTTTTCCTTTCTGTGTCTTTTCTTCTTTATCGATTTTTAATTTACTTTGGATGTTTACACTTGGTAGTGCTTGATTAAAGAGATAAATGTATAAACATTCGTGCAGAGGAACAGACTCTTCAGAAATATATTTGGAGGACGGGGGACATGGAGATAAATGTTGAAGAATTTTGAAGGACTGCAACAAGCAGCATGCCAGTGTGTTTTGCTGAAGTGACTTACATACAGGCTTAAAAAAAAAAAATTATTGTCCCTAGCAGTGTTCTTATCAGGCTGTTCCAGCAGCGTGTTTTGAGGTTGTTTGGCTTTATCCATTCCTGCTTCACCTCTAGTTCTGACTGTGATCAAGACCCATGGAGCAGAGGGAAGGAGGAGTTAAATACTCCTCCACCTTTTGCTTTTCTCCAATTCTTTGATTCTTGCATCCCCCTGAAACAGGAATCAGGTGATGCTGCTGCCCCATGGGGCTGGCAGCGTCACACCTGCCTCTTGTGGGGGATCCCCATGTGCAAGGGAAGCCCTTAAAGCAAAGAGGTTGAGGTTTCCATTCTTGTCACAGCTTGGGCAAGGGAAATTACCCTTCAGCATTAACATGGTTTTCACACTGCAGAAAAACAATCTTCTGCTTGGCTGTTGTAGAGAGGAGTTGTAGGTGGGGGCTCAGGAAGTTTCTTGGGTTTCAGGGATCTAAACACAAACTTGGTTTGAGAGAAGGGTTGGATCACAGCATTTCTGTCTGAGTTTAGTAGCTGGAGGCCTTGACCAAGTTTATTTTATTTTTGATTTCTTGTTTTATAGGCACCTGCATGGTATTTTGGGCAAGCATTAGAGCTGTCTTTTTAAGTAGTGACCTCCTCCGTCAAGACCTGCACACAGAATTTGGCAGGCTCTGACCCGTGTTGGAGCCTGCCTTGCTTTTGAGCACATTGGGAAAGTGTTTATTTTCTGTAACTTTTGAAAACTGAAGACCTACTCTATCTGTGCAGCTCACATTCTACTAAGCTTTCTACGGGGAGAATTTATTGGAAGCAAGAATGTTTGGGTTTTTTCCCACTCCTTTTGTTCTTCAGGATACATAATGAAGAATGCTCCAGCTTTGCCAGTTAATTGCTTCATGGCTGTTGTTTGTCAATTTGCCAGCAGGTTTCTGCTTAACTGCTGCCATTTGACATTGCTGAAACACAAATGCAGAATGATTGAGTTGCCAACATATCATTGAGTCTTCTGCAAGGGGGATTTTCAGCATATTAACGCTTCAGGCTTTTACGTCAGTATTGATTGCTGAAATAGAAAAGAAACCTTTGGCAGCATTCAGCATCGTGCCAGCATGGATTTAGTGGCAGGAAAAAGAAACTGGCTGTTGCCATTGACTGTGACTTCATCCCTTCCTTTCTTCCTTTCTTACATTTTTTATTCCTATACACACCCACACAGAGTTTTGAAATTTAATACACGTCATAGCCAAATGCCAGTTAGCTTCACAATAAACCAGCAGGGCAAATCAACTACTTGAGGCAGTCAGATGTCGAGGCTGTTTAGTTTTGCAGCCGCCTGCATTATGCCCGATCAGATTTCATGGCAGCTGGGGAGGGGAGCGATGGCAGGGGTTCCTCACAGTGAAGCACAGGTCAAGAGCTGGCTTGGAGGAAGGCAGTGGGGTGGTGGTCTCTGCTGAGCTCCCCACGGGACAGCCAGGCTGCCACCACATTGGTCCCTGGATGCAGGAGTGGCCGTGGTGGAGCTGGGCACCGTGGGGAGAGGAGCAGCATGATGCTGCTGGGGCCAGGCTTGGAAAGGGAGTTCCCCTCCCTGGACATAGCGAGGCAGAAGATGCCAAGATGGGTTCCCACGGATGAGCAGGGCCTTAGGCAGTGAAGCAGGGGATGAAGTGGATGGTGAGGGTGTAGTGCAGTGTCTCAGTGTTGTCCACCAGCTGTTGTGTGGCGGTGCTCATGCATGGAATGGGCAGAGGAAGAGTAAGGAGGTTTTGCTCTACTGAAGCAGGGAGCAAGAGAAAGGTGTGGAGAATCAGCTCTATGTGCTTTGCCTCGCCTAAACCTTGCCTGTCTCTGCTTTGCTTTAGTCTGATCTCTTAGATGATACTTTATATCCTGTTTTAGATTAGAAGGTTTTGTGGGAAGGACCACCTGTGCATTCTGAAGGTGATGATTTCTGACTGAAATGCTGTTGCGTGGAACAAAGGCCTGAGGGGAAATAGGACAGGGCATGAGCCGAGATTTTGAACATAAAATGGGAAGGACATGCTCAGCAGCAGGGCTTGGGGAGTTTGCACGTCAGTCGGATATCAGTCCTGGCCGACCACTTTTCCTTTGAATTGGGATATTCAAGTGAAGAAGAGGGGGGTGGATAAGCCAGAATTGCCTGCACAAAGATTTGGCCATGAGGAAGATAATCAGGGTCAGAGGAAGATTTCTAAGAGTCACATAACCGTTCATGAGGAGTGACATTACAACTAGCAAACAGCAGCAGAGATTGTTTTTATTCTGTTTCTGAAAGATGCTTAATGCTCCCTCTTTTCAGGTGTAGTTCAGAGGAACTTTCTAAATCTGATTTGCTTCTCACTTACGAGTTAACCAGAAGTAGGAATAATAAAGGGAAACGTACAAAAATATGCTTCTTAGGGACCATTAATATAATCTGACCATGAAAAGTCCACTGAAAGCTAGGTCTTTTGGCCAGAACATATCATCAAAGAAGCTTCAAGAGTTTATTGTGGGTGTTTGGGGTTTTGTTGGTTGGTTGGTTGGTGGTATTCTGGTTTTTTGTGGGTTTTTTTTTGTAATTGTGTTATTAAATTTCTCTCTTTGATTGATTTGAACAGACCCTTAAAGCTTTAGAACAGGACAAGTAGCTTTATTTGAAAAGGATTAGAGGACACTGTTACGTGGGCCACAGTAAATGCAAGGTTTACCTGGGATGCTCAAATCAAAATGGGCACACAGAACCTTACAGAAAGGCTGGGAAATGTCTCAATTACAGCAATTTTTCAGTAGGAGGGTATCTTTTCCACTAAATAACATGTCCATCTTAAAAAGTGCCTCTACAGAATTTTTAGTTGAAAAGCTGTGATTCAGAATTAGAAAAGCTGTAGCTGACAATTGGACCAATTTGTTTTGGAAGTCCTTCCCACTGTCAGTTGCACAGATCTTCTCTGTGTAGGACAGTTCCTAGATGACATGGTCCACAGATAAGCCCATGAAAGAGGAGAGGAACACAAGCACCTAAGCTGCAAATTCCCACATTAAGGTCTCCAAATAAAACAATGCCAGATTTCAAATTTATGTCTGGCAGTTTGTTTGTTTTTCTTCAAAGTCTTCATTTGCATCAGGTGAAGGTAAAAAGAGGGACCTGAATCATCTTCTAGCCAGCTCAATTAATTACCAATAAAAGCCCAGCATATGTTGCATACGAATTTCATTGGTGAAGTGTGCAATGGAGTAAAATCCACTTTCTTTTTCTATAGCACTGGGGGCTGTTGCCTTTTTACACAGTAAAATGAGGCTTGGGAAGAGAAAGTGGCTAAAAAGTAAAGAAATTGATCTGACCTTGAATTGCTTCAAAGATCTTGGGAATAGGAAGGTCCTGTCTAGGGTAAATGATACAGAGCGTGTTTGCCAGGCGTGTGTTTGGATCAGCAGTGTGCACCTGGCACAAGTCTTACTCTTACTTTGACAAATTGTCTTCTCCCAGCATGAATTAGAGTAATGAATCTTTTATTCTTGAATTACTACAAGGCTCTGTAGTCTTTCAGCTTAATGTGGGGGTTTTTTCCTAGTTTCAAATGAGTAATGCAATCTATGCCTTACCTAAGGAGTTTGATGGTATTGTATGCTTAATCTTTAAAATGCTGGGCAAGGGGGCAAAGCTTTGCTTTCAAGGGAAATAACCATCCTGGCAGAGAGAAAAATGTCAGTAGGATGCCGCCACTGATTTGGCAGAGACTGTTTGATGCTTTGTTAGCTGGCTGTTGATTTTATGCTTTTTTAGTTACGTTTGAAGGTGCTTCCAAAATAACTGGTCTTTGGGTGGGTAGCTCCATTCAGATACATCAAAATACAGAAGAATACAGAGAGAAAAAAAAAAAAAAGAGGAACCGCAAATTGCTAATGAAAAAAGTTAGAACTGGGGACACATCTGAATGAAATTAAATCCCCCTCCAGACAACATGAACAGTGCTCTGAAGAGCTGTGCCTGTTTGCCTGTCTCCTTCGCTGTGGGCTGTAGGCAAAAAGATCTGTCACACAGCTTTCCAAGACCTGCACAGCTACTAAAGCCTTTCCTAATAAAAATGAGCAGGTTAACGCCTGTGTGTGAAGGTGCATTTAAGGAAGTTACTCTTTGATCAGTGTGGTGTCTGCGTGCCCCAGTGACCATCTGGCTCCCAGAAGTGGGTGGAGGCGCCGGCAGGCAGCGCAGGCAGCGGGCTGTGCTTCTCCTCCTCCTGCCGAAAGATGCAGGTGTAAGAGCATAAAACCCACCCGCCAGAGCAGTCCATTTAATGCACCCATCGGAATTGAAAAATGCCTCTGCTTGTGGCTTTAACAAACACCGTGAAAAGTCATCCCAGCGTCTCATTTTCTGGAAATGCAGTGTTTCTGTCGGGCCATTCCACCTTCCCCCTGGGGAAAGCATCTGAGTGTTATTTTAGGCACAGGAATGTCATCCAGAAGTACAGGCGTAAGAAACACCTGGGGGAATACCAGGGTGTTTTATTAAATATAGCTTTGCTTTTTCATTGTCCCTAGAGGACACCCCATTGACAAGCATGATGCACAGCAGGGAACAGACTACTTAAAGGCGTGTGGATGCAAAGAAAACGGTGTCATTTTTGTAAACACAACTCTGAAAAAAAAAAGACTCTTATAGAAGGTTGACTTTACAGGACCCCTCTAACATCCCCTGTGTTACGTGCTGCTGCATATTTGCAAGCTGACTCTTAGTTTGAATTAAATAAAATGATATTTGGTGTAGGGTAGTACAGCAATACACCTTTTCTACTCCAGTATGGGTTAAAGAGCTGTTATAGGAGCACAGCAGCAGGAAGCTGTGTCCAACACAGTTGTCCCCTGCTCTGTGGGATTCAGCAAGAAGAGGAGCAAGTAGATGGGGAGAGCAAGGGCTGCATAAACCAGTACTTCCACCATAATGTACATGCAATTGTAGCCTGGCTGAAATTATCCGTCTTTCACTGGGACAAAATGAACTCTGGGAAGAATTCTTCACACTCAAGTGGCTTCCATCAAATAGGTTTCTCTTTCCTATCATACCAAACTATGAACTTTTTAGGCATTTTTTTTTCTCATGGGCCATGATTTTTTAGTAAGTTTGTTTAATTCTTTTAATGAGAATGAAAGCCTCAGAGCTCTTTTTAGTTCTAAAAGAAAGATTTGAGGCATTCTGCCTATTCTACTTTTCCACAAGGACATTAATTCATAAGCAACAAAGAATATTATAACTGTTTACAGTAGCCTGTAGTGAGTAGCATGAGACTTGGGGATTTTGACAGAAATAAGAGTATTTGGTTACAGAATCAAAAGCTAAACAAAAAGCTTCAAACTCAAAAATGTTTGGAGTTGCTCAAACAAATACAATGAAAAATTATCAATTTGCCAGCTTTTATAACCCTGTGAATCATCAAGCTTGTATTGTTTTGTCTCTCTTCTGAGCTTCAGAAACCAAAGCAACCCTGAAGGTCAAAATGTCTAATATTTTACCTTTAGACATGTCCAAGTTTACTTTTTTAAACATGTAGTTCTGCTTACATAGATATTTTGCAAATTAAGTGATGCTGCTTGGTGGTGTAAGAGGTACTGCAGGTTTCAGCTGAGCTGCATGAGATGGACAGTGCCTGCTCTGATGTAACACACCTGCCTGCTCAGGCTTACCATCACGTACATCCTGGTTCTCCTGAGATCCAGGGTGCAGCATTATGTGGCAGTCAGCTGCAGTCATTGGGGTGATTTCGTCATGGCTGATCTGTTTGCTTCTGGCTAAAAAATTACTCTAAGGAAGATATTGATGCTGGCTGGAGTTTGCTTAAAGACGTTTATTTTGTTTCCCCAGAGTGTTTCTCAGCTTCCCTATGGCAAAGCCCTCTACACGTATGAGGGGAAAGAGCCCGGTGACCTCAAGTTTAACAAGGGGGACATCATCATCCTGCGGCGCAAGGTGGACGAGAACTGGTACCACGGGGAGCTCAATGGGAACCACGGCTTCTTCCCCGCCAGCTACATCCAGTGCATCAAGCCCCTCCCACAAGCTCCACCTCAGGGCAAAGCACTTTACGACTTTGAAATAAAGGATAAAGATCAAGACAAGGATTGCCTGACCTTCACCAAGGTAGGGGAATAGGTTTTTAAAAAATGTTCAGAAAGCTGCCTCTCTAGGGAGTGATGGGGCACATGTGGTGCTGGCCTCTGAGTCAGGAGCACAGGGATGCTGGGACTGGTGGGACACCTTCCTGGCCTCCCTGGCCTACCCTGCACTCTGTGAGCTAGCTTGTGCCATGAATAGCAAGGCTGGTATAAAGCTAGTGAAGCTCAACAAGTAGAACTGGCTACACGCTTTCTGAGAACACTTTTTCTGTCTAAAAAGCATGCATTTCATCTGCATGGAAACGTTCCCCAAGAATGACTCAAATTTCAGAAAAAGATCTAATGGAAATGTGTCTTTTAATGTTCCTTATTGAATCAGATGTTCCAGTGTTTTAAAATTACATTGAGCTTCAAAATGTATATTGCATCATACTATATACCAATTAGCAGTTGAAATACACTATCATCATAACGTATCACAGTATTTCCTGTTTTAGGAACATAAAACAGTAAAAAGCAGACATTTAAAAAACAGTCTTTGTTTTTTTTTAAACCAAAATGTTTAATGAATTCCTGTTGGAATGAGAGAAAACGGAGATATTGTAATTTCCTTTGGATTTAAAATGTCACGTTTTCCCTTTCACCCCCACCTCCCCACCTGCTTTTTGCCTCCCCCTCCCCTCCCTAGCAATTTGTGTTGACCTTAGATGGGTTTCATGGATATCAAGAAACCCACAGTAAAATAAAGCATATCCCCTATTGTTAATTTATGGCAGTGAATGCCATGGAGAACCTGTTCATTGTCATTTTCTGTTTTATTTTAGCTGTCTGCGGCTGTTACAGTATCACATAAAGTAATAACAGTTATGCTGAAAATGAATATGAAATAGATGATAAAAATATCCTTCACCAGGATTTTACTGACCTCCTCTTTTGAAGCTACTTATTATAGCTGAATGAATTATTTGCAGCATATAATTTTCTCACCGAATGTAACATCTTTTTCACTCATGCAGTGTTTCTCAGCAGAATGCAATTTCCTAGGCTGTATACTTTCTCATATTTATTTAACAAAGGATTTGTAAGCACTTTTGTTCCATAGCAAGTGGAGTGTTTGATTGCAAACACTGCAAACCCTGTGACTAGCCAGCCTCCCTGGAGCTGTGAATCTCTGCGAGAAAGTGGGCTGCTTAGTGAGAAGTAACAGCATGCACTAACAGAAAGTTAGCCAGAAGTTACCTTTGAGACCTTATCAGTAAATATATATTTTCTGGTGCCTTGTTTTTCTCGCTGCCTGCCCAGAGGTACACTGGTGACTTCTCTGAGATGCAATCTTCCTTGTCTGCTTAAAGTATTCCTTGCTTGCTCAGTCTTAAGAAATTTAATAGGTATGCCGGGCAGTTGTGGTCTTTTTTGTTAGAGCAGGTCCTTTCCTAGACACTTTTGCATTTGATATATTTGGTGCCGTAGATTAGAAAACCTCCTTTACAATAACTGCCTTTGTATAGTGATAGTTCTCATTTTCTCGGCTGTCCAGTGTCATTCTCACATGGTGCATTTCTTCCTGCTGTACAGCTCTACTCTCAATCTCTCAATTTTCCTTGTTTTCACCCCTTGTGTTACTGGTGGCATCCTTTTATGCCTGATGACTGTGTTTTCCCCAAGGGGGTTTGGTTTCTCTTCTACTGCTATTTTCTTCTTTAGCTCCTTCCACTACACACACTGTCACCTTGTAACAGTTTTCATGTCCTGCCTATTGTTCTCCCTGACAGTGAATAATCTATTTTTCATCTTGGGACTTCACCATCATGTTTTCATCAGTTTTGTCAATGCTAATTTTAGCTGTCACCTGTGCTGATGAAGGTTCCTGTTTAGCCCAGATTATAGATCATCTGCTGATGCAGTCAGTTCCTCTGCACAGAGCCCTGAGCACTGCAGTGCTGTAGATGTGATTTGTCACTTTGAGCAATATGCAGCACTTGAATGTCTCAGTTTGCATCTGAAGATGCTGGACCAGGTCTCAGTTTCATTTACACTATTTGTTCCTTCCTCTGGTGGAGAGGTTACGTTGGCATACCTTTTATTCAAACTAATATAACCTATTTGTGTCCTGCAACTCATTTAAGGCTACCAGACACTTGTGATTGGATTTTACTTATATAATAAAGAATTGTTTTCCTCTAAAGAGAAGCTATAAGAAGGAAACTCAAACAAAGGGATCTTCTGTATCATTACGTTTTGTTGTTCTTTTGCTGGGCTTTGTATTTTCCCATCCCCCTTGTTACTATGCACTCAGAATATCTATTGGTACAGTAAAAGAAAACAAAGGAAGGATATTTGGTGTTTCCTCTTACTGATTGTTTTTGCTATGTTTTTCAAAATTAAAATGTTCCATTGTTCTGGAGGTGTGTTGCAAGGAAATGAAGTCTGCTTTACACAGATCTTCATGAGCAGTGCTGCAGGGCGCTTCTGCCATTTACTCATTTTCATCTCCTGCAGATACAACACTCTCCAAATAAAAGGTCAAAGATAGATCAAATGTAATAATTTTGCATGTGCAAGAATAAAATCAAGAGGAGCAAAGAAAAATCTGTGTTGAGTATCCAGTGTAACAAACAAAGCTCCCACCTGTCATTCTTTTACACCATTTGTGCTCCCTCAAGTCCTCCTCCCAAATAAACCATATATACAGGCATAGGGTCTCGCCTCTGTCCTCTCCTCTGCCCTGTCTGTAAGATGATTGAACATCCTAGATTTGCTACTTAATATGTGTTCCCTCAGTGTTTGGCAGTGGTCAGCCAAACCAGGCAGTCATTTTTTCTCTATAACAACTGGTTTCAGCCTTGTGTCAGCTTTGCACCAATTTAACTCCAGTAGTTTCAGAAGTTTTACTCCTGATGTTCCCTAGTGTGGTTGCAACCATGCTATGGCCTACAGAGCCTAATTTCATGCCCTTGGGATATATTTATTGGCTCAGCTTTCTAATCTCTCCTAACGTGGTACCACAGTATGGACCTGGGATATCCTGCTGTCGCTGTTTTAAAAAATAATCTATCCTCCTCTGGGCTATGAATGCTGTACAAACCATGTGCGAGAGGATTCTGCTCTCAGGTATAGCAGCGCAAGTCTGAAGTAGTTGCATGGTTGTCTGCGTAGTTACTCCAGCCTCACACTGAGTCCAGTTTCAGCCCACAGGTTTGTTTTGGTGTTTGACCACCCCTTGCATGCATCTTCACGTGGCCATCAGAAGGCTGAGTGACGCTGGTAGATGAGTCTCAAACCTGTCAAGGTAGCATCAACCGTTCATCATGCTTCATTGCTCATCACATTCTCAGTAACATCAAGTGTTTCCTTCATTTTCCAACACTTTCGTTCCCAGCCCACAGTGGTGTCTAACAAGAGCCATGCCAACCTTAGAACCATCACATCCAATAATTGTTCCTGGCTGTGGAGCAGCCCCTTAGCACTCAGTTCCAGCAGCATTTGCTGTTCACAGAGGGACCATCCCGGCAATAGCTGGTGACAGGGATTCTCGTGCCAGCTGGCAGGCGCTGTCGCTGGACTCACCAAGCACCACGTGGTGCCATCCTGCCATCGCTGAGATCTCCCCAGTGCTCTAGATGGAGTAGTTATCTCTGCAGAATAGCGGGCACAGCTGCTCTGTATCGCTTCGTTAATGGCCATTAATGACTGGAATAAAAATCAGGCTGTGAATCATGACTGTTATTGGACACAATTGTGTGCTGTTTTCTCAGCAAAAGGATTCATTTCTCTGTCAATCAGATTGCTTTTTAAGTGATTTATCTTTGACTTCTTTTCTGATAATGATTATAAACTGGAACTGCAGGTCCCACATGCCTGTCACAAGGCTGATCCAGCCCTGATGAATAGAGAGAAACTCAAGTAAGAAGGAGAGAGCAAATAATTAAAGGCTCTAGCAACAGGCATAAAAGGAGCACGACGTATCTTTGTCCAAACTACAGTGGATACCATTGGCTTTTGAAATGAGATTTGAGGCTTGGATTCCTTTATGCTGCCTGGAAATCAATTTAGTCAATGTGAAATAGTGAAGTTCAGAAAGCTGAAGTCGTATGCCAAGAGATCTGTGGCGTTTTGCTATTCATGATCCTTTTGGGAAACTTTCTAGGAATTTATAAGTAGCACGGCTATCCAACTAATATAAGGTTCTAAAATAGTTCATGTTGAAGCTTTCACCAGCTCACCGTATGGAATGATGTCGCTGGCTGCAAATTCAAAGAAACTTTCTAGTAATAAAAAAATTTCAAAAGATTTTTTGGGATTTGCTGTAATTCTGGAGATTTTCAACACCCTTCTTAAAACTAATTATGTAATGGAATTCTCAAGAATTTGCACTTTGCTCTCCCACAAAGATACTCATTTTGAATGTCAGCATATCTCAGGATGCTTTTCTCATATATGACCACATTCAGCAGCCAGACTTGGCTGAGCCAAAGTAAGTTCAGTGTATAGAAATGCTTCCAGATTTCATACATCCATAGAAGGTAAAGTTGAAAGGGATCTTCAAAGGTCAGCCATTCCCCACCCTGTCCTTCAGCAAAGTCAACACAGGATAAACCTTTCCTGCCAGGTGTCTGTACAGCCTGCTCTAGAGATGGGATTGCACAGTGCCTCTAACAAAATCTGGTCGGAAGCTTCTGGGGTTTTACAGTTTAAAATTTTTTTCTTCATTTCTTACATGTGCATAGATGCAAATATATATATATATGTATATATATATGTACACACATTTATATGCAGTGCTGGGTTAATGGTTGGACTCAATGATCTTTGAGGTCCTTTGTAACCTGAACAATCTGTGATTCTATTCATACCCATATGTATGCACTTAACACACACATAAGATTATATATGTGCATGTAGTGTAGACCCATCACATTTTGTGGGTTTTTTTTTAAACTCTTCTAAGGAAATAGCTGAGCAAATATAAAAAGTAGGAACACTCATAGCAGGTCCCTGAAGTGATGTAGTCGTTTCTTTTCCTCGTTTACACCCTTTACCTAGATTCTAAATTTATGCTAATCGGTCTTTTGTAAGAGCATGTGGAAGCTTTGCAGAGATGCATTACTGTCAGTTCTTTAAACAGATCAAAAATGGTCTGTGCAGACAGGGCTTTGGAAGGGAATGCTATCTGTTTCTTCAGGAAATTAAATGCACAAATTCTTTTTGCATCCTTCCAGCTGTAATAAATAGCTGAAGGACTCGGTTTGTAGCCGTTTCTATGAGCTTTCCCCTAATGGATCATACAGATGAATAATTCAAAGGAAACATTTAAACTATTTCAGAGTGCACATGTTCAAAATGCACATGTTCAAAAACTACAAAGTACATCACATCACATCTCTGTTCTGGTCATTTTTCTACCAATGCAAATCCATGGTCTGAACATCCTGGATCAGGAATTTGTGGGGTTTTTTTTTTCAATGAGAGAAGTATCTGCAAAAAAACAGCTGCTCTTGCCTGGCCATTTGACATCAGTGTCTTGTTACATGGAGCGTGGTAGACCATATGTAGCTCTTATTTTCACAGAGTAGTGGAAATTAAGTGAGATCGGCAGGGAACCCTGTCTCAGCTTTCTGGAGGGAGAGATTTTCTTCTCTTTTGTAAATTTCTGCACAGGAGCAGCGGAAGATTGGATGCCATGAGGGAACAAAGCTGACTTCCCAGCTTCTCTCAGCCCACTCCTTCCTTTTCTCATGGGAGATCTGAGCATCCAGGCAGAGCCCCATTGAGAGGGCTGCTTTCCACAGCTGCTCTAGAAAGCAGTGCTGGTTCAAGCCTGAGTTTAGTATGATGACCCCAGAAGACAGGAATGGTGGCAGAAATCCATTGACAAACTGATTAGTTCAAACTAGGAAAATTTAGGGTTTTGTTCTAGTCACTGGAGCTTTCCTAATGACTTGTATGTTCTAGGTTTGAACTATACCAAGATAAAATTTGAACAGTATGAATCTGGTTTGTACTCTGCTTAATCTCTTGTTTTATAACCACAAAGAAGTTCATCATCTGCTGAAATTTTTGTAAGGTCCCCTAGATTAACTATAATATTAAAATGCCATTGGTTTTAGGAAATGAATTTGTATCTAAACTGAAGCTGACCCAACAGGTGGATGCAATTTATTTTTTACTATGTTATCTTTGGCTTTTTATCTGCTTTGCAATTTTACCTTATAATATATTTTTTTGAAGAAAAACTGACATTCAGTGTGTCAGCAGTGTAGGCTTGTTGCTGAGCACCTTGTACTATTACTTACGCTCCTTGTTGGAAGTGTTTCCAGGACTACCTGTGCTGTTCTGGTGCTTCCCTTTGAATTGAATTCTGGAGCAGACAAGCATCACAAACAGACCCTTAGATGCACAGGGGCAACTTCATGCTAAGGAGTTTTCACCTATGATTTACAGGTGATCTCTTGGGTCAGACATTCTTCTGTCCCCCTAATGAAGCCAGGAGTTACCTATTCCCACCTGCTGTGCCCAGACCCTTGGAGCTGCTGACAGCCAGCAAGAGCTGCATCAGTCTGCAGGGTGCTTCAGTGCACTTTGAATAGGATGCCTGGGATAAGATGCTGGGCCAGGGATGCTGCTAGCCCAGGATTCAGGAAACACTTTTACCTGGCTTATGACCTTCTCTGTGTACTCACTCTCTAAGCTATCATGTGGGTAACTAAAAACTGGCATCTTTCTACTGAAAATATCTGATTATGTATTTTGTGTATCTCTGATTTTAGGATGAAATTTTGACAGTCATCAGGAGGGTGGATGACAACTGGGCAGAAGGAATGCTGGGTGACAAGATTGGCATTTTCCCTATTCTCTACGTTGAGGTAAGTTTAGAACACATGTTGGTGGATGCTGGTCTTGACATCTTGTGGGGGTTTTGTGCCTCAGAGGGCAGGATAACCTCAAATATTCTTGTATGAGAAGGGTAAATTAAAACAGAATTACTGAAAAGGGAATTTTTTGGTTGCTGTCCGCTAAGGTACTGTGGGAGTACACCCAATTCAATTTAAAGTGATCAGCAAAGTATGTTCCATGAACTACTTCTAAAGGCTTCCCCTTTGGTGTAATCTCCACAGTGCACGGGGAAAATAGGGGAGGATGATTGCAGTTGGGATACCTTGCATGCGTCTGAGGAGAGATGTGAGTTCTGGGCTGGTGGAGAGCAGGAGTGCAGGTTCAGCTGTGGTCTGAATGCACAGACCTTCAGAGGGGTGCTGTGGGTGTCCCCTGCCCCAGCAGGGGCTCAGACACCTCCACCCGTGTGCCCAAGGGCTCTCATTCCATGTGTGCCAGACCCATCTTTGTCCCAAGCTCTTTCCTGCTGTAATTTCCACAGGAGTCTTATTTCGGAGTCAATGCTGAGACTTCACTTTCTCTGAGCAGACCTGTGGTGCCACCTTTTCCCGCTGCTGCCTGTCCTCCTGCTGGTGCTGCCCTTGCAGCCAGATGCTGCTTGGGACCAGCTGCAGCCCGCAGTGGTGGCCCGTGGTGGCCCTGCTGGTGCAGCTCTGTTGTCCAGGTGCCAGGCAGTGCCCTTGAGGAGCCTCCCTCCTTCATGGGTGAACGAGGGGTGCAAAGAGCAGATGAGCACCACGTGCATGGGTATTTTTCTGAGGTGCTGCCACTCTGCACCCAGTACTCAGAGCAGTATCACCCTGGCTCTGCTCCCAGACATTGTCTGGTGCTGCTCTGTAGTGAAGCATCTCTTGTGCCCACAGCAGAGCCTGCTCTACTGTGTGTGCTCTACTCTGGTGCCTGCCTCCGAAATTACTTCTCCAGATTTCTTAGTTAGTGATTGGAGACAAAACAGACATAATTAGTGCCTGACTACCTAATTATTAACTCCGACAATGACCAATTTGGAATAAACCATCATTAATATACATTGCATTCCCACAGTTGTCAAGGACAATAATATTAAAACCAAAACGTGTAGGAGCCGTTATTGGGAAACCAGCTGCCTTGCATAAGTTAATGACTAGTTTCCTTCTATTCTGAATGTGTAAGACATGTTCAGTTTGTTGTGATTAAATGAGAAAGCTGGGTTTCTCCCAGATTTCATCCCTTTTCCCTTCTTTTTCTTGTCCTGGGAAAGTGCAATGTTACTGTCCTGGATTTTGCCGCAGAAGGGTGAACTGGGGACCTCTGCACAGCCAGCCATCATTGCACCTCACCACCTTTCCCCAGCTCTAGTTTCATCTGTAGGTTGACACTGCCTACACACTGCAGCATCCTGATCCTTCTCCCACTCCTAGGTATCTGTTCTCCATAATTACTGCTCTTGGAGGGTGAAGGGCTCATAACCTCAGAAGAACAGCCTGTAGGGAACATGTGCAATGTCTTGCTGAAGTTCTCCAAGCACTAGGACATCCTGGGTGGCCATGGAGGAGCAGGAGGTAGCACTGTGCAGAGTCAGAATACCAATGCTTGCAGATTCTAAAGAGATGCAAACAGCCAGACAGCCAGCACCAGGGGACAAGAGCACAAGTAGGAATGTCTGTGTGCATATACATTCATACCAGACATACACAGAGTAGGTAAAATAATTACAATTATATACACTTACGTGTATATTCATGTGTAAACACACACACATTTAATCTGTATAAATTTGAAATCTGGAGACTCAAAAGGCCTATTCGAATTAGATACTTGGGTGCCATGGTCATAATATTTGTGCAGTGGTTTGTAAAGCTGAAGGGAAGTGATGCTCCAGACTACAGTGTCGGCCACCTGTTTTGTCCACATGATAGATGAAGGCCTTGTTCTGAATATGAGATGAACTTATGCAAGTATTTGAGTTATACAATTATGTTGCTGTTGCCAGCTTCAGATGTTACTTTGCATTAAAAATTTAAAGGAATCAGCAGGTCAACTCCCAAAGAAGTTTTGAAAGTCTCAATGCTGATGTTTATAAAATAAATCCATTAAACAAGTAGTACTTGAATCTAAAAACACTCCTCAAATCTGTCCAAGTCCATTAAGTGGTTTTCAAAATCTTGGCAAAATGTGTAGAATAAGCAAAGTTTAATTCTCACAGTAGCCTTCCCCTTGTGTCAGTTGATTGGCTGAAGTGTGTGGGATTTTCACATGGCATCCTAATCCCTGCACTCTGGACAGAGTGAATTCCAGCTTGGCAGGCTCTGCTGTCCCCAGTTGCTCCCACGGCCCAGACAAGAGCTCTTACCCTTGCTATGCAAGCCAGAGCATTAGAAAACAAGCCGGTCACTTTGAGGATCTCAGGGTTTAGCGTGCCCGGGCTACAAACAGTGGATATAATCCCTGTTGTGGCCCCCTTTGGTAACACTTTGTCCTGGCAATGTGCTGCCATACCCTTCACATAGGAGCTTGCACTAAAGGCTTTTGCAGGTGCTTACAAAGATTTTGCGATGAGTGGTGAGGAGGGGTGGTTAGCAAATTCCTCAGCAGGATCACCACTTCTGTAAAGGAAGCCCGGGAAGACAGCTTTTAGAGCCAGACTGTGGTGGCAGAAAGCAGAGGCACAAAAAACCAGCAGACGTCAAAATATACCTTGTCCCTGCGGTATTTTAGAAAGTCTCTGTCTCAGTATTATGTTTGGTTGTCTGTACAGCCATATGAGTGTAACGTGGCATGGATCTTATTCTTTATTCTTACAAGTGTTTTTCAAGGGTGCTTGCATGTCTGCAGAGAGGCTTTTTCCTGCCTCTGTAGTGTCATCCCTGTCCCAACCTCTTAAAAGCTACAATTGGATAAGGAACAAATATTCACAGCTCACAATGATCACTTTTACAGCAGGGGTCACAAACAATATGTTCTGTCAGGGAGAGTTTGGGCTTCTGTTTCTTGTTACCTTATTGCTATCATTCATCTTCAGTAGAAGTCATTTGGGCTAATAATTTATGTTTTAATTTGTCTACAGAAAAAAACCACACAACATAATCAAACTGATCCTCAAGGTGCCTTCTGTCCTTAAATAAACATCTTGTTAATAATCTGTATGGTTTGAAGTCATATTCTTGCTAGGAGGAGTTTCGGACCTGCAAGGAATTCAAAGCCCTGACAAAATTTCTCATATATTACTGTCTTCAAGCTAACTCCTTCATTCTTAATAACTTCTGTTATTATCTCTGTTTGAAAGTTGTGTTCTGCTGCTATGTGTAAAATTGAGAATAATGAAGAATAAAGTGTATCCTAATAGATTTAAGTGTCTGGGAGTGAAATTTGAGGGCAATAGTGTGCTGAGTATTTTAGAGGGATGCATCCTGCTCAGATGGGCAGGAACTAGAAATTTAAAAATCTGAGCTGTTAGAGCAAAATTTCTGCATGCAACCCCCAGAGCAAAGAAGTATTGACCAAGATCAAGAAGCCTTATGATTCAGTGGTAGAGCAAGGCAATTATGTTGGGCGCTACTGTGACTGTAATATCAGCAAATTACAATTGATGAAGTGCCAACCCATTGTTATAATGTTTTATGGCAGCAGGAGCACTGAAAGCTGTGATTAAGTAATATTAGGAGCTTTAAAATTCTTTTTACAGAGCAGTGAAGCAGGGTAATGAGGATCTTCTCCTGTTCTTCACAGTCAAAAAAGAAAGAAAAAAGTAGAAAGGAGGTCTAGGAGAAAGAGGGAGGAGGAGAATGGGCAGAGCTGGTGGTTTCAGTGCCCTGCAGCATAGGTCCAGAGACTCCCCAGGGAAAATAATTCTTGCAAGTCAGTGTTTAAAAATACTTCAGCCAGAACTGAAAATAAAACAAAATCCAAAGCCAAATGCATTTCTTAAAGAAAACAATGATTTTTCATTCCAAAATTATCTTTGCAGGGCAGACCATCGCATTTAACAGTTTTGTGCTGTACCACAGGATCTAGCAGTTACCCTAAAACAGCTGAACCCATCCAGGGGAACCTGAGCACATTTACCAGGATCCCAGCTGTGGTTGTTGAGTAGGATCATGGAGACCCATCTTCCCAGCAGAAGAAGGTCCTTAGCTGTATAACTATGTACTTTGCTGAGTGTTGCCTTTAGTTAGTTTGCAGATGCATGCAGATGGTTTACACTTTCAGTCTGGATGGCAGATTTTTGTCCTTTATTTCTCTACATGCAGATTCCCATCAGCCATTTCCCACTATGCTGGTGTCCCCAGTGGCAGTCATCACAGTTATATTCTTGAAAACTCAGATGCATGAGTGTGTGTATTTCTAGCTCTAACAGCTATTTTGACCATTTTCAACAAGTAATTGTTGTCCTGTCCACTTCTTGTCTATGTTTTCTCTCTCCTCAGTCTGGTTTCTCCCTTCAGCTGCAGGACAGATGGGTCCCTATGGGACTCTCATAATGAATTCAACCTTGAGGTCTGACCTGTCATTTATGTTTGTGTGGTCTTGGTGGCAGCACACTCTGAATCTTTCAGCATCTTTTATGAAAGCCTTCCAAAAAACCTGAAACATTAGACATTCGTTAAATAGTAACGTTTGTTTGGTGTCCTCTTCAAAAAGAACATGCAATCTCTGTACTTAAGGACTGTCAGAATGGTTCATTTTAGCCTTGCTGGTATCATTTCATGTGAATAAAAATGGAAGCTTTTGAAAGGTGGGTAGATGGAAACTAATGCAGATGATTTTAGAAAAGCTGACTTACTAAATCTCAGAGGAGCAAATTCATCCCAGTAGTAAGTAGGTGTAACACTAATGAGTTAAGAATTATACCCATTAACATCACAATTGATTTTTTTCTGTTCTCTCTCCTTTTGTATGTCAGATAAAAATGGAATAAGAATCTTGTAAAGCTGACAATAATGTAAGCTCTAAGAGATGTTCAGCCAATTTCTGTTGAAACGCTTTATTGATATGCATGTTCAAGTTTTGTACATATATTAAGAATTTCATTCCTGCACCTTCATAGCTTCTAAAAAGTTGGTCCCACTTGTTTTTATCGTGCATAGAATATTGTAGAATATTCCAAGATACTTCTTGGTATCAGATTTCTGTGTGAATGGAGTACAAAATACAGTTATATGTTTCATATTCAAACTAAAACATGCAGAATTTGTGTCGTACGCTGCAAGAAGGACCTCAGCAAGAACCTATCCACCTACTACTACTTTCATATCAGTCCATGAATAAAACTCGTTGATTTAAAGTACTCTTACATGCATACAAAGTAAAATAATCTATGGAAGTTCAAAGAAAAATAATGTTAGTCAGGAAAACTAAGAGTATTAGCTGTCAAAGGTGAGAAGAAGATTAAATATACAACCTATTGCAATATATAAATACATTTTTTTCTATTATGTATATACTATTTATATATACACATTATTTTTAATTTGTGGCCCATCTTTTCTGTATAACAGCTTGATTTCTTATGTTCCCTTTTGCTTCTATAAATGAAGAACCTTGTGCTGTTTGATTTAATTTCCTATGTAAAATGTAAATCAGCATGACTTCGGGCAGAAAAGCTGGTTTTTCATTTGACTGATTTTTTTTAAGTCCTCTGCTGATTTCTAGCACCCTTCATAAAGTGATCGTTCATACAGATTCTCTTACACTTTCCTCCATCTTCAGGGTACGAAACTGAGCTGCACTGTTACCTTTTGACTTAAATGTCATGTTTCCCCTGGCCTAGCTGAGCAACTCAGCCCTATAGACCTTTTTGAGTCACTCACTCCCCTCAGGCTGTGTCTGGACAAGTCAAAGCAGGGCTGCTTTCTGGTTTCTTCATCAGGGAACACCACGTTTACACTGAAGTTCACCTCAGGTGGGTGCCACAGAGGGAAGCCTGCATACAGGGATAGGTGGGAGTACTATCACATTTGAGTCATCCTCCAGCCCAGACAATTATGAGATCTGTGTGAGCCATGGTGAGAGCCAGCATGTAAATTTAGACATAGCTGTAGGTTGTGAAAATTTGCCTTTTGAGAACTGACAGTTTTAGTTACAGGTCTTCTCTTGATTCTACTCTTGCCTACTTTCACTTGAATGAACTCGTAATAAAATTATTCAGATTTATATGTTATGACCAATATTTCTATTCATCAAAACCAGATCCAAGTTGTTATCACCCCTTATTGTTTCAAGGCCTGTTAAACCAGAAATTTGCCAGCTGTCATATCCAGAAATATCTTTCCCGCCCACCCCTCCTAATTATGAGTAACATCTGAATTTCCTAGACCGTATTTTGTAAAAATAACTCTCTGGAGCAATTTATAGCAAAAAGGGTTTCCAGCACAACCAACTTAAGCACACAACCTTTGCAAATAAGCCCATTTCCTGAGTCTTTCAAAGTCATATATATCAATTCTGTATCTGTAGAGGGCATTTTTGAAGTGCTGCGTCCTAGATGCCAAAAATTAAGTACCTAGGTATCTAGGTAAGATGGACTGACTTTTGCTCTTGATCTGATAACAAGACTTCGTTCTCCAGCCACAATCCACTGAAGAACTTCCAGCACTTCCCCTACAAAATTCTGTTTGTCATCCTTCCTGGTGCAAATTGACTGGGGTCTGACCTGTGTTTTGCATCTGCTGCCACTTCCCTGTGCTATCAACACATCAGCCCTTCCCTTCACCTCCAGATCCCCTAACTGTGCTGGTGCTTGAATATATGTTTTCTGGTCCTGGATGCAATTCTGTCTCGTTTCTGTTATTTCTACACTGAGTTTTGGGTTCTGCCTCAAAGGTTTTGTTCTTCTGTTATGGTTGCAGGGTTGCTTGTGTTACAAAACAAGCACTAGTTATGATCTCAGAAGGACCAAGTAAATAGATAGCACATTTCTTACGAGAGAGTTTCTGCCTGTGCAACAAATGTGTTGGACTTGCCAGCGGTGCTCAGAAGCCTCATAGCACACAACCTTCGCAGTGACAAACCCCAGCAATGGTGCAGCTTTGCAAGCACTAGAAATTAGCATTCTCCCGTGAGCATACCCACTGTCCCAGGGCTCTGAGTGGGGTCTAGAGCATATCATCAGTAGTCCGTGCTCTCTAGAGAAGGTACTGAAAAGATCTTTTGTCTTTCCCAGCCACTGATCACCTCTGACAGCTTCTAAAGATTGTTTCAGCACTGATAACTTCCTGGGATCTCTTACCTTTTGAAAAGAAAGTTTATTTCAGTCTCACTTACCTACAGCTAATGCAAGAATGTGTATTAAGAAGCTGTATGTCAACAGATACACTGTCTAGCACTTAATTAAACATAAAATCCTAGAGGATCTCATTATTTCTCACACAGGCATTCTTCATTTTGTTTCCTAGTGTCCTTATTAGTGCATGTTGCACATCTTAATTAGGTTCCTTCTTGGGGAACTTTCCTGGTGCCTTAAAACTCTGAGTGGGGATCTTCAATCCAAATATAGACATGGAGGGTCAGTAGGAGGGTTTTGGGAGATGCCCCTGGGAAACTGGCTGCCTTCTCTGCCCCTTTGCTGGTGGCCACAGCCCCATGAGCAAAGAGCAAAATGTTTCCGTGTATCTGCCACAGCACTGATGCTGGGACTGATGAAGAAAAGTTGGTCCAACATTAAAATCCCAGACTGTGAAAGGACCTGGAAGAGGTGGAAGCACATGTTATCCTTCGCTGTGGCAGTGGTGGGTAAGATGCCCTCCATCAGAGGGACAGGAGGGACAGTTGATGAGAGTGACACCAAAAAGGAATTGCCAAGGAGTGCTTGTTAGAGCCCTCTCTGATCTCTTTTCAGAAGATAGCATGTTGCATAAGTATTATGGAAAGACATGGATTTGACAGATGAACCACTCTGGATGAGGAATGGTCTGGGCAGTCAACATCTTGATGTCCAAGTGGAGAGCAGTGACGAGTGGTGTTCCTTAGGGGTCAGTATGGGGACAGCTGCTGTTTAACACCTTTGTTGGTGACAAGGACAGTGGGATCGAGTGCACCCTCAGCAAGTTTGCTGGTGACACCAAGTTGTGTGGTGTGGTCAACACGCTGGAGGGAAGGGATGCCATCCAGAGGGACCTGGACAGGAAGTTCAACAAGGCCAGGTGGAAGATCCTGCACCTGGGTCAGGGCAATCACAAGCACAAGTACAGATTGCATGGAGAATGGATCGAGAGCAGCCCTGAAAAGAAAGCCTTGGAGGTTCTGGTGGGTGAGAAGCTCAACATGGCTCAGCAGTCCACAGTCGCAGGCCAGAAATCCAGGCGCATCCTGGGCTGCATCCAAAGCAGCATGGCTGGTGGGGTGAGGAAGGTGATTCTCCCCCTCTATTCTGCTCTCACGAGACTCCACCTGCAGTGCTGCATCCAGTTCTGGGGACCCCAGCGTAAGGAAGATGTGAACCTGTTGGAACAAGTCCAGAGAAGGGCCACAAAGTTGATCAGAGGGCTGGAGCACCTCTCCTGTGGCAGTGGGGCTGGAACTCAATGATCTTTAAGGTCCTTTCCAACCCAAACCATTCAGTGATTTTATGATCATTCTACCATGGTAAATAGTCACAAATGTGTCTGAGCTTGACCTTTTGAACTTTTAAAAAAAAGTAGTTTCAAGAATAACAGGTTCCTGATAGGAAGTAGTGATAAATAGTTTTTACCTTTTTCTCTACTTATTGTTGCAGATGCTGGAATGGTCAAACTGTTTTTATTCTAGGCACAGAGATCTGGGAGTGTGTGTCTGTGTTGAATGCAAGCTTCAAATAATAAAAATAACAGATGAAATTGATTTTTAGCCTAAAAATGTCATTAGCTGTGCCAAAACCAGATGTTTAAGTCTGAAATCCTCTGACATTTTGTTAGGTGTTAGAGCCGAACATTGAAAAAACCAAATTCAAAAGACCACAGGAAGAATCCGCAAATTAAAAAGAAAAATCAGAAACAGGGGAAGATAGTTGGAATTAATTTGGGAATCTCTATCTTTTCCAGATTTTCTCTAGAACACACAGGACTTTTGAAGGCTGACCCTTTTGTGTTTAGTCTGTCCTGTAGAAGAAATTGCACTGGTTTTGCTTACTTTATTCCTTTGCAAAGCAGACCAGCCATTGTTTATTTTATCTCCTGCTGCACCATTTTTGAGTGTAATACTGGCATTATCTTAATCTGACAAAAGCAAGGGCTGCTGCCAAAGGGGTTGTCCTCCTTTTACCTCATGTGTGACAATTCTTTCCTTCTGCCCTCCATGTTCCAGGACTACCAGATATCTCTGTGTGCTGAGATGAACCAGGGAAGTCACCCTTTTGAAAGCTGTTCATTTGAGTTGTTGTTTTAATTTCCAGTCATACCTGTTCCATCATCCCATTTACTGCATAGTCACATGAACATCCATGCTGATGCAGGGCAGAAAGAAGGAAGATGGAAAAAGAGGCCATGTGGCATCCCACACTGCAGAAAAACACATCTGTGAGGGGCAGCAACCCCCACCCACAGTTATCCTGCAGCAATTGCTGCCATTGCCCTGTGCTCTAAGCCATCACGCCAAAATGGTGAGGTGAGGAATGTGGGACTTTGTGCAAGCAACCTCTTCTACCTCCTGGTTGTCCCTCTACTTACCTAATTATTTTATTAAGTTATAATTTAATGACAAAGCATACTAGATACTCCATAAACCAGGTTAATAATATTAGTTTTTGCTTAAGTGAGGCTGGAGGGAGTGTCCTGCTCTAAATCTGACTTTGAAGTCTTCCGATCTGTTTAGACACAATTGAATCAAATTGACAGGAAATTTCATGAGAGAGCTTTCTGTAATAGAATTTTTCCGTAACAGAATTTTTCTGGAAACCTTGGGACAAAGCAGGAGAGGTGCCAGAGCATTCAGACAGTGATAGACTCATGCTGGAGATATTCTCCTCTTACCACATGGCTAAAGGGATGGCACTGAGGGAAGAGGCAGCTCTGTTTCTCAAGAAGAAAGCAACATGCAGAAGGAGAGAGAGCACTCCCTGATGGTCATCTCCTTGATCCCTTTCCTCTGATCTGCTTCAGCCTCAACAACATAGTAAGGAATTTACACTCATGACTTGCTCTTGTATCCTTTTTCTTTTCCTTTCCTAGCCCAGGAGGAAGGACTACGAGTCTTACCTTTGAGAAAAAATGTCCTCGGCATCTTCCCTCCTTGCTCCGGTCTAGTGCTTAGACTTGCCTATTCCCAGCCAAAGCCTTTTGCTTCCATAGGTGCATTGCTCAGGAAAGAGATGTGTGTGGTTATATTGATTTGGTGGATGCATGGTTTTACTATCCCTCAAGATATGAACTATGGGAGTGGAAGAAGAGCTATAGAGGTGATTGATACTGAATTCCTGACAATCTCCCAGGCCAGACGAGAGGTGGGAGCTCTTGGTACTGGCACTGAACTTCTCTGCCCTACATCACCTGGGGGGCTGTCGTTGTTTAACGCAGGCCGGTTACTGCTTAGGGTCATGCTCTGTCTCAAACACAAGGTTTTGTCATATGGGGTTCCTTGAAGGCACAAAAGCACTCCTGAGGGCTGAGTTTAAGGTCAAAGCAAAGGCAGCTCCACACCACTCCAGTAACACATAGGTCTGCCTTTGCACAGAGCAATTCTCACTAAGCACATACCTGAGTTTTCAGTGCAGTACACAGTACACGGTTAAGTGTGTTACTTTCTGCTTGGTCACTGGTTAAAGACGGATCAATGCACTTTCATGGCAAGTAATAAAGACATTGCCATTGGGAATCACACTCTCATGTGTGGTTCCATTCATCCATGTGGCTGGCAGTTCTACCAGTCTTTGTCCAACCTGATTGCCGAGCATTCACAAAGATCAAACTCTCATCAGGTCATACCCTGATTATGGCTACATCCTGTTTGCATCCTTAGCAAATGCAGACGTGCCTCATTCATGACAGTCTGATGTGGTCATCTGCTGCTACTTCATTCTTTCTCTCTGTAGCATTTTTCTGTCCTCTGGAGCCCATACAACTCGCCCTTACTTGCAAGCCTTTGCTTACTCATTACTCTCTCTGCCTATTGTCTTTTATTTACTACTGAATGCCAGCTATGGCAATCATTTTGTCAGTTTTTTAAATCCCAATTTTCTTCCATAGTGCTCTGTTCTTCACTGTTGAGAGGAATGCTTCAAACATCTGCATCAGCATTGCTCCTCCAGATTCTTCTCTAAAATTGTTCTTGGCTGGGATGGCTAGAGAAGATGTATGTTGTGCAAAATCCTCTGTCCATCTTGCTGATAAGACTGTTGCATTGTATATTTTGTCTATAACTATAGATTGTCTCTTGTCCTCATCCTAAATCGTACTTTCTTTGGGCCAAGAGCTATCTTGTTACTCTATGTTTACATAATGCTTCTCACAATGGAATTCTGATGTGTGGTGGGAGCTTTTCAGCATTTAATGGTAAAAATAATAAAACTATGAACAAATGTCTCTGTGTGACTGCATCACATGATGTGGTCACAGTTTGCAAAACTTCAGTTTCCTTGGGACAAGCTGTCTCTCTGCCTACGGAATGTAGGTGCAATGCAAGGCAGTCCATTTTCAGAAAGGAATGTGTTAGGAAAATATTTGAGCTTGAGTAATTCCACAAACAGGAAAAAAAACCCCAGTGTTCTGCACTTTCAGAAAGATTTCCTACTGTGCAGATTTTTTGCTAGCCCATTCATTTTGCCATCTCAGAGCTCAAACAGCATGGCCTAGAGCAGTGGTTTTCCAAATTCCTTCCACTTGTAGCATACTAACATAAACAGCATTTGCATATGGATGTCATAAAAGTGACTAATGCTGGCAATCATCATACTTTATTGCAGTAATGTGACACATGTGCCTGAGCATCCTAAAAGATCTGCTTCAAGCTCATGAGTGCTGAAGAAATGGCACACCTCTTTTCTAGCAGTGACACCTGTGGCAGAGCAGGCTTGGACAGAAACCAGAACACTGATCCAGCTCTAGATGAGTGTACAAGAGGCAAGGGCACTAGCTGCTTCACTGCATGATTCCACTGCACTGGGTCCTTTACCCTAAACCAGAAATTAAACTCAAAAAGTTGAACAAATAACATTTTCTACTTTGATAGCCAGAGAGTTCAATGTACTTTTGACTGCAGCTGTCGGCAAGTCAATGAAGAGACCTCTGACTCTGACCTCAGCCTTGTCCCCAATCATATTTTAACACCTCAGATTCTCCAAAGAGGTCTATAAATGGTTCTTTGAGGTGAGGGGCAATGAGTCATGCCATCAGTGTGAGGCTAAATGCTGCCATTTTCAGTCAAGAATTTACAGAGTTTAGGGAATTCATCACAGTTCACCCTTGACAGATTTTTCTTCCACAAGGTGAGGGGGAAGGGCTGTGAACCCTGTTGCATGATTATATAGCACAGAAAACATATTTTCATGTTTTACAGACTGGCTTTCACTTACTGGTCAGGCTTCCAAAAAAACTGAGATGTGCCTGTTGTGCAGTGTGCAATATGCCACGTGCCACAGCCCCTGCCCTGTGACACCATCCCAATCCATTGTCCTCCTTTTAGCGGTATGACGGAAGTGTAGAGGTCTCCAAGGTAATACAAGGTTATGTAAAAATCATTTTAAAATAAGTGATCACTGCTTAGAGTAAAAAAGGATGCAAATTAATGCCCCCACTGAGGAAAAAGAGCCATGCTGCTGTACCAGGCATCAGCACATCTGTGCGGGAAGAAGGCACCAAGCTGAGTTTGCACTGTAAGGGCAGCTATGAGACACAAACTCAGGCTGTCAAGTCATGTCTCAGCACAATTCCTTTTTTTGTCTGTGTGCATAGGTAAGAAGACCAGTCTCCCTGTCACACAGATGATTCGTGTATCCTGGTGCTGCTGCCCATTTCAAACACACATAGTTCATCTCCCATTTCAGAGAAACATCTCGGAACTCTCCCTCTAGGGAGTCATCCGGTGGTTTGGTGAAACAGCAGCACAATATGTCCTGACTCATATTTTCACCCCAACTGGCAAATAGGAAACCCAAAGGCTGGATGCATCTGTCCAAAGACACAGCAGTTTTGTGACAGATGGCTGACATCCATTGGTGTAGGCTGCTTCCAGTGAAACTCGCAGTGTGACCCTGGAGCTGGTGCAGGAACTCTCCACCACAGCCAGCAACCCTGCTTCATAGCCAGCTGTAGCAGGAGCTCCATGCACACAGACTCTAACTATACAGCCCCATGGGACGTCACAATATTGCAAATGCCCTGTACCACATCCAGCAGTCCTTTTCTGTCTTGTATTTGGGAAGCAGAAGCCAGAACACTACGTAGTAAGAAATGTCTCTAAATATAGTACACACAGGGCAAAGGCTGTTTATCACAACCCTTTAGTGCTAATGTCTGCTTGAATTGTGCATACCTTGGTTCCTTTTACAAGCAATTGAACCAAAACATTTTCTTGGCATTTGCTTTCATTCTTCATTTCTGCTTTATCAGAGACAGAGAGTACAGTGCATTTATTTGTATGCAATTCCCCACAGGTAATCTTCAGTTGCAGCACATAAAATCTAATTTTCCCCGATTGCACAAGATTTCTTATTCTACACAAAGTTGTAAATCACTGCAACGAAGACTCCTTGCTTGCTCAGTGTAGGCAAAGCCTTGCAGTACTTGAAAAATTACTCTGGCTTTCCCATGTGCTCCTTGTGCTGCAATTCCAAGAGCTCCAAGAGCTTCAAAGATTTATCCAACTTCATGCTTTCTGCAGGTAACATTGATGGTGTGTGGTGATGGCGTAAGTCTTTTCCTCTTTACCCGCCAGAACACTTTTCTTATCAAATTTATAAAGGACTTCAGCAAATATATGTTTGGTTTTTTCCTTCATCATCATTTTTAGTCTCATTAAGCTGGGAGCAAGTGTTTTCCTTAAAAAAAAGACATGGTATTGTTGCTTCTTTAACACAACCCTGATCATTCCAAAACCAGCATTTTCAAGAGGTATATTTTCCAGTATATCTCAGAACAAATCTGAGAGAATGAGCAGAAGGGCTCAATGTCTTGTCTGGTAGCATGTGTGCACAGTGCAGCTATCAGGAAGAGAAGGGTCTCTGCAACAACACGAGCATGATGTTCCTGGTTCACAATCCCATTTATAGTTACTTGGGGTCACACACCATAATTTGGAAGCCATTTGCTTTAAGACTCCCAGGCTTGATGTATGCATTAACTCTGAAGACATCCTCTGCCCTTAGTTGGTGGTATTTAACTTGTCAATTTTCAGTTAATTCACAATTTTATGGGTACTGTTGATCACTTGAGTGAGCAATAGCACCAGGAGCCTTGTTAAACATTAAGGATGGAAGGAGGTAGAAAGTTGCCTGAAAACTCTGAAAACACAAAACTTGTCTCTTTTTAAAGATATTCCTTAGTGTTTACTTGTGATCCACACAGCTCTGCTCCAGGATCTCAGCTATCTTTCCTAGCCTGTGCTGAAGTTTGTAGGTACAGCTGGCACAGTGAAAGTTTTCACAAGTGAAGGGGTTTCTAGATTCAGCACAAAGGTGCTTCAGAGGGCTTCTCTTCCTTGCAGTAACTGGCTGTAATGACACAGGGCTCATACAGCTGCCAGGTTTCAGTGAGGCATGAGGACATCATCCGAACTGCTTCTGAAAGCCTCCTGATTCATCCGGGTCCCCTGCCGAGGTCGCTGCCCAGCGCAAGGCTGCTCACACTTCTGCAGCACCAACCTCTTCACTCATGGTGCAGGTGGGCACCTGGACTCTGGGCGGGAGTCACAAAGGTTTTCCAGTTTACAAGAACAAGAGTGAAGGATACTCAGTACAGCCAGAAAGCTGGTGGCTTTCTATTCGGAAAGTGTCAGTGTTGTTTCAGGTCTCCCATGGCTGTTCCCCCACACAGGGACTTTGAGCCAGGAGTCCAAGTACCCTGATGAACTCCTAAACCACTGTGGCTTTGGTAATTTCTTGTCTTAGCTGAGAAACATCATCTGAGAAACAATTTCCTGATGGACATCTTGTCAAAAGAAGCAAGTTCCTGGGAAGTACTTAAGTTCCAATGAGTTTCATTTTTTGATGAAAAAATAGTTTGTCAGTAAAATCTACACAAGCTTCAACAGGGACTCTTCTGGTACTGAAATTGGTGCCAGATGGGCACCAGTCTTTCCACCGTTGAAGGCAGCTGGAGTTTTGCCACGCACTTCAAAGGAATTAGGATCAAGCCCATGAATTCATGACTGCACTTTTTATTTAGCTTTCTGAATAATTTATAAGTAAAAATAGGCTGTATTCTCCCACTCTTTCTGATGTTGAGTAAAGCTGTATTTGGTTACATTTCTTGCTTTCAAAGGAGCTTTGGTGCAGTCATGAGCATCTCATTATGGAAAAGGGTGTCCATAGGGGACAGATGGAAAGAAAAAGGAAATCCTTAGGCATATCGAAGGCACACAGCAGATCAGAGATTCAGAGATGACAGATCAGAGCAAGAGAGTCCTCATACTTGGAGCTGAAGGCTAAATAGCTAGCATTGTTTCAGGAAGTGGAGGGGGATCTAGAAAGCATACTTCCTTTTGGTGAGTTCATCTATTTTTAATGATATTGCATTTAGTTTTATTTTCTTTATTCTCAGTTCTTTAGACATTAGTTTTCATAAGGTTTCTTGCTGTGCTCAAACCAGGACAGCTCCTGAATAGACTTTGCAGCAGACTGCACATTTCTCTGGGATACACCAAACTTGGTCTCCACCACTGCAAACCATTTTCCTTCTTAAAACTATTTGGAAAAAAGGGGGAAGAAAAAAAATTCCCAGTTCACCACCCAGGGCTTAGTGTTTACTTCTGCTGCACGCATCATTTATTTTCATTCTGCAAGATCATGATGACATGCTCGTCCAAGCACATGCTGTTCTAATATGCTACATTCCTTCAGCCCCTCAGTGCGTTAGAAGTGACATTGCTGCTAAATGGGAAAGATCTTGTAGGACAGGCAAATAGATTGCTAAGTACTACTGCCTTTCAAAGACCCATGTTATAGACAAAAATTATTGTCTTGCTTTTTCCGGACTATACATTGCTGTGTATGTGTATGACCCTGGTTAGGAAGGCTCTCTGCTGTAGGGTTTTAGGGACTTAGTTCCTTGAGAACATGCTGACATATTTAGCAGGCTTTTGGAAAAGAGAATGAGACGTATGCCTCAGCCTATGAGTGGAGGAACAGCACACTTGAATTTTGAGATGTGTCCTAGGGAAGTATTTCTGCAGCTATCATTTCATTTTAATCTGTTCAAGCAAACATACGTACTGTGCTTCTTATATTTTCTGGGTGCATGGAATAACTCTGCTCTCAATCACAGTGTGGGTTTCAGAAATCCATCTTCCATGATGGATAAACCACTTGCAGAAAATCTGTTCCACATTTGCTTGTTCCTCCCTGGCAATAAATTAGAAAAGGCAATAGTGGATTGTTAGAGATTAACACAAAACCATTAAATAATGCTTTGGTATAGCTATAATATTTTCTCTTAAACTTGCCTTACTAATTACTCTTCATAAGATGGTGACTAAATGAATAATTGAGGTAGGATTTTGTAGGTTTTGCTGAATGAATTTAAACTATCTATGGAAAACTTTGGAGGCTTTCTCTAAACACTTTTAAATCTGAATTAACAAAACATATAAAAGATTAAAATTAGAGATGCATTCAATATGACTTGGTTAAAGAGCCTTTGGCACAAATTTGCCTGCTAATATCCCATTAGTACACTCTTGGAACTGCTGTGTGTCCTCTGTAGTAACCTACCGAAGAACATGTAAAGCATTAGGTAAAGTATTATGTACCTCCTCCTAATGTCCATTTGAGTCAAAGGCTGTTTTGTTACTTGGCTACAGCAGAAGAAAGATTGTATGCTGCGTTTGCCAGTAGGGATAATAGTAAGGAAAAGCTGTTTTAGCTTTCTGAAAGACTACTTTTTGGGTCTGAAAATGCTTTTACAGATGGAGTCCTCTCAGGAACCCAGCAGAGACAGAAGAATCTTGTATAGTTATGCCCTTAGTTACTTAATAACCTCACTGTGCTTCAGAACATAAATTATAATACTAGCAAACTAGTTTAATGAGGGCATACGAACTTAATATTTCCTGAAAGTACCTACTCTGAAGTGAAAACACAGTAATGAATTCAGACTGTTTATTTTAATCACAAAATCAGATAGGGAACTGCAAGTTGCTGAAGTCTCCACAAGGCATAAAAAAAGGATGTGCATGATCTTCTCAATATTTATGAACCGTAAAGTATAAAAATCAGCACTCCCTAGGTGAAAATATTTTCAGTCTTTCAGGGGGACATTGTGAAGATGTTTTATTAATAATTTTAATTTTAACTTATGCTCTGCTCAGTGGTTCCTTTCTAAAAACTTAGGCATGATATTTTTTCCTTCCAATTTGTTCTTTTGTATTAGGTATGTAGAGATTTGTGGGGATTTGTAACTTCTTGCTTTCAAAACTCGTTTGAATATTATACCTGTATTTCTCCTCTATATCTTCTGATCTTACACCTGTATTTGAACAGCACCATTCCTTTGCTAATAGTTTCCATAAAGATAGGAAAAAAAAAGACTGTGTAGCAAATGAAAGTCTTAATAAAGTATACTTTCTGGTCCAAACTGGCTTCAGTTTATCAAAATACTGAATCACTTGTGTAAAACTGAGAATTTAAGCAATCCTTTCTTACTTAGAAAAGAATAATATTTTAATCACACATTAGTAACACTTTGATCTGCACAGTATCAGGAACACGCTGAAGTATATTTGTAAGCCACACAGTAGGGTCCTCTCTTTGGTAGGGCAGATGTCAGTCAGAAATTAATCCCTTACCCAGACCTAAATGACTAGAAAGAGTATTCAGTAACAGAATTGTCCTCCGTCTTACAGAAGACAGCACTATCAGTGAAACGCCACAACCCAGGAGCTGCTGGTGTGACCACAGTGTATCAAAGTGTCCCTTGGAAGTCTAAACTGGGATAGAATAATTTTGCCACTAACATGGATTAGTAAATGCACTGGCATATTTGTCAAGGGAGATGTACTAAAGATTAATTATTTAAATCTGACCTGAATTTCTCTCTTGTTCCATAATAATAACAACAATAAATTCCAAAGTAATAATTTGCTATTTGGACTAAACCTAGAGTTAGTTATCACCCAGACTGGACAAGTAGTAGATTTTCCTTATTCTTCATCCCATCTGGGGTATGTAAGTAGGTGCATAATGTTGTCCATTGAAACTGTAGTTCATTAAGTCACATCGGGATATGAAGAACATATTTGGTCCCAGGTGGGGATAGTCAGTGCAGATGACAGTTTCTCTCCTGTATCCACTCATCCTTAAAAGAGAAATATGTCAAAACCCTTTACAGGTGGTCCCTTTTAAATCCACATGTGTTAGAAATTAGATGTGTGCGTGTATATGTGTGCGTGCAAGCACGTGCAACAAAGACTGAGAGAAAGTCACCATAATACATTCTGCAGAAAAAATGAGATTTATCTAGAGACTAATAAAAAGTAATTTTGGCAGTGGAGAAGTCCTGAGTGACGTAGCTTAATATTTGTCACCTATGTGGTAAAGTCACAAGTAGAGTATCTAAAATGGTCATATTTAAAGGCCAGAAGAAGGAAAAAACCTCTCCCTTAGTTCATATTGCATGGGCTCTCTGTCTGGATGCTAAAGTCATGACAGCTTGCATTGTGGCAGGGTGAGGAGTATGTCTTCCTGATCCAGGCCACCAAATTTTTAACGAACAGCACTTGATTACTGCTCCCATTGTAGGAAAATGTTGTTTGGAGGTGAACAAGGCTCTGCACAGAGGTATTCCACTCACACCCTTCTTCACTCCCAAAACCAGATGAGCTGGAGCTGTCTCCAGTACAATTCCTCAGAGCTGGGGAAGGTCTTCCTGAGAGATAGGCACAGTAGCTCCATGAACTGAGGCTGGTGCACCCTTATTTCAGCATGCAGGACTCACAGCCCATAGTCACTGAGACCCTGTGAACAGTTTTACTGTACCATCTCATCACATTTCTTGCATGATAAGGTCCCTCAGATAATATGAGGCTTGCTGTTGCAAGATTTTGCATTTCTAGACAGGATTGCAGGGCTTCTGGGAATGTTTGACTGGTTTAGCATTCAAATCCAAGTCTTATCCCTCTAAATCCTATGTCAAGTTTTCTAGGACATCCCCTTTATAAAGAATGGATTTGGGGTAAAATCAGTCTTGCTGCAGTCTCAAGGGCATAAGTCTCAAGTCACTTTGGGCTTAGCAGGAGCAGAATTTCAAATATAGGTTCTTTCTAGAGAAGGGATTAAAACTGAGCGAGAAAGTTGAGTTCTGATATTAGAGATTGTCGTAAGAGCTACAGACTTCCAGAAATGTCAAATTCCTGACACTGACTGTGGGTCAGAACTTTCCATTAAGTTTCTCATCTGGAAGCAAATCTGCCTGAAGATCAGAGGACAGACACCAGAAAGCAGTGCTTGTTTACATATTCAGAGTTTAAAATAAGAAATTTGCAATCGTGTTTATGTTTAAAAAAGGGTTTCTAAAAGTTTTTTGTGAAGAGGCAGAACTGTTTGCTTTTAGGAAGTAGTAAGCAGACTTTTCTTTGGTATTCACAGCCTATTTGGGAAGTACTTTCCAGCATTTGTGGGCAAAGCTGTTTAAAAACAGCTCTCTACAAAAATAAAGTTGTAAGGCTATAAAGCATTTTTTATCTTGGCAGACCAAAATATTTTTTTCCCAGTATTTCAGGAAGCCTCTGACATTCTCAAAAGTTCATTAGCTTGACTGTTTTGGGACAAGTTTTCTTTCTGTCTTTAATCTTCTACTGATACTGATATTTACTTTCATTTATATCAATACAGGGCTATTTTTTATCACTTCATGTTTAGATGCTTGCTCTCTTATTGACATTTTAACTAGGTGCTGCTTTGAACAAAAAAGTAAGGGATTTGTTGTTTTTAAAAGAACAGCTTCAGTGTTAAACTGAATTCCAGACAGTGGGATTTATAATCTAATTCTTACAAGAGATTCAGAGCTTGATATCAAGAGCTGGAGCACTTCATTGTCCACATGTAGCATGTTGTAAAATCAGAAGTTCTAAACTTCTTCTTTTTAACTCTATTTTTTCCTATCTCGAAGAGTTAAAATACAATCTTTTTGTTCTTGCTGTTGGTTTGTAAAAATTCCCTCACCCTCTACTGTAGAAGAGTCATACATATTTGATAGCTTTATCCTTTTCTCCTTAATATTTCAAGTAATTCAGATAGACTATCTTCATCAATGGGGTAAGCGGAGCTGTAACACCTACTTAAGGGAGGGGAGCCATCTGGTTTCCTTGCAACTTGGAGCCTGCTGGCAAATATTAGGTTGTACCAATTTAGAGCATGATGAAGTGGGAAATAATGGACATTTCTGAAGAATCTGAAATAGGATCAGCTGTTATCGGCAAAAATTGGCAGGTGCAGTGCACTACACTGGCTGTAAGCGTGGTCTCAAGTTGGAGAGTGCAGCTGGGAAAATGACTTGCTAATGGAATGGTTGCAGGACTCCCAGCAGCTCCGAAAGTAGTGGAGCATCATTAATTGGAGGCTCTTGGTTGACTTGGTGGAAGCTGTCACAGAAAGAAGGATCCTGCAAGTCGATGTTTACTTTCTAGGTGTTAGTGTGTTTTTTGCCTATTACACAGAATGAGTCCTCGTGGATTTAGAAGTGCTTTCAAACTCAGGAGGACTGGCTTAAGGCTAGCAATATCTATTCTTTTATTTACAGCATGGTGACAGTGATTGGGAGTTATAAAAGCTATGCAATTACACATTTGTTTAACTGCACGTTTCTGTTGTTATCTTTCCCTTCCCTCTCTTTTTTCCTTTTATTTTCACTTGTGTTAGGTTTCTAAATTGGCTTGGCTTGGAGCAGCAATTTTTTTTTTTAAAGAGCCTTGGAAGACCTTGTCCTCAACTGTTTCTTGGATGCTGCCATAATTCATAAAAGAAATTCTATTGGTTATAGAAAAAAAATGGCCTAGTTTTGGTCCAGAATAGTATTACATACACCTCTGGTTTATGTGGGTCTCAGAACAGCAGTGAATGCAAAAGCACGTGTGCATTAGCTCTGGCTCCCTTTTTCATATGTTGTTTTTATTCATTAAATGCAAACATATTGCGGTGCATCCTAATTTAATATAAAGGTCTGTTGGCAAAATGTGGCATTTTCCATCAGCTGTTAACTCCCCTTGAGGGAAGATGTATTGGCAGTGAGTGCTGTGCAGAAAGCACTGCTGACTTCAGAGTGCACTTCATGTATCATTAGTGACTGTAGCATCCCTGGGCGCCTAAAATCTCTCCAGCTGTGTACAGTGTAGCTTTCCTGGATGAGTTATGGAGGTTGGGAGGTAAGAGGCTTCAGTGACAGGGTTGTGCCACCCAGCATGCCTCTGGCCTGCAGAGACACGAGGTTATCTGTGTGTGTGGATTGGATGAGGAACAGTGGGCTGAAAGCTGGCCACACTCCCTAGTGTGGTGTTCATGGGCTGTAGGTCAAGTGTTAAACCTTTCATGAGAACTGATACTACCACTTTTTCAAGCTGGACCTGAGCAAGTCTTCCAGTGCCCATCAAGCTCTTCCAAAGTTTAGGTGATACAGCTGGGGAAAACGCCTTCAGTTTGCATCTGCATTTGGGTAACCTGTGTTAGGTGGGAGGCAGGGAGATGAAACTCCCTGGAAAGATTTGGAAGCTGTACCCTTGGATCAAAACCATGTGTGGCAAACATCAAGCACAGGCAATAGCAAATAGCAAAACATTGATGAAGAGGCTCCTGCCTCCTTCCTCAGGCCCTGACTCAGCAGCCTGGGACAAGCTATATTGGGGAATGACATGTTTTTAAATGTCGTAGCTTGATGTGGACCAATTTATGATGCCTGGTTCCAGCCTAACTCTTCTGGATGTTTACTCTGCCTCTTGATCTTCCTGGCATTAACAAGTGGATGGAAATAATTCACCTGACCTCATAAATCAAATAAATTCATAGAATCATAGAATCATTTAGGTTGGAAAAGACCTCTAAGGCCATGCAGTCCAGCTGCCAAGCCCGCCACTAAACCATGGCCTTGAAGTGCCATGTCTTTTAAGTCTTTGAAATACCTCCAGGGGCAGTGGAGGTATTTCTTTCCTGGGCAGCCTGTTCCAGTGCTTGACAACCCCTTCAGTGAAGAAATTTTTCTTAATATTCTATCTAAACCTCCCCTGGCACAACATGAGGCCATTCCCTCTTGTCGAGTCAGTTGTTATCTGGGACAAGAGGCCAACCCTCACCGTGCTACAATCTCAGGTGGTTCTAGACAGAGACAAGGTCCTCCTGAGCCTCCTTTTCTGCAGTGGAGGGAACCTTTTCACTCTCTACAACTCCTTTTTTATCTTTCCCTTCTCCTCCCCACACAGCTGAATGAATCTGCCAAGCAGCTCATGGAGATGGACAAGACGTGCTCGGCTGCCGCCTCAGGCTGTGACATGCCGCTGGCGACGGAGACGGTGGCGGTGGCGGCGGCAGCGGCGGTGGGTCTGGCCCCGTGCTCCACGCTGGCCGGCGCGGGGGCGGCCGGAGCGGCCCAGAGGCAGGTGGAAGGCAAGAAGAACGCCAAGAAGCGCCACTCCTTCACCGCCCTCAGCATGACACACAAGTCCTCCCAGGCCGCCAGCAACCGGCACTCCATGGAGATCAGCGCCCCTGTCCTCATCAGCTCCAGCGACCCGCGGGCAGCTGCCAGGATCGGGGACCTGACCCACCTCTCCTCCAGTGCCCCGACCCAGGTAAGGTGGGGTGGAGGTGGGGTTTGGGCATCCTTAGCAGGTGGCCCTCGTGTCACCTCTTCCAAAATGGCTCACCCTCGCACAAAGTGGTCGCACAGTGCTGTCATCCTGGTGTGACAGTACTTGGCATCTGCCATTCCCATCCTTGCAATAATCAGTGGGCAGGTGTGAGAAGCCAGAGGATAAGGCCAAATTGGATTCACAATACTGCAACATTTTAAAAAACAAAAAGTAATCCTACATTTTTTTAGAAGTAATCCAACTGTTGCACCAGTTTCTGTTGTAGAAAGGAGTAATTTTGAGTGATCCCATTACCCTGAACATATCTGTTACTCTTCAGGGTAGCAATGTCAGTATGAAATTCACACACTGGGGATAAAAAAAGATTTTTGGAATAATTATTTCTGTATAGATCACTTGAGGATTGGGCAAATGTGCTGTACTTTGACAAGTGCTGTACCCAGCAAGTAGCTGCCGTTCAGAAAAACTGAAGGAGTTTTTAAACCATCACACATGCTGAGAGTGCAGCCCTCTCCATCCTTCCCCCTCTCAAAGGAGGATGCAGAAGAGCATCCTCCCAGACATCCCCACAGGTCCCAAAAGGAGCTTCCAAGAGGCTGCTTCTGGGGGCCTGGCAGAAACAGGAGCCAAAATCACCAGGGGAGCACTGAAACCCTTTGCAATTGCTTGCTGTTTCTATGGATAAGGAAATCCAACTGGCAATTTGCAGTTAGAAGGTGTAGAAGAGAAGGGAGAATAGTCACAGTCCCAAAGCTCTTCTGCCTAAGCCTTTCTGTCCAGTCATCTACACACTGTGTGTGCAGATTAGCACCCACAGGTCATTTAGAGACCAGTTCCTCATAGTCTGTGCTGCTTGTTAGTGCCAAGATAACTTAAGCAAGGCAGGGTCTTACCACACATCATTCCTCTGCTGAAAAAAGCCACCCTTGCCCTTTTCCTCTTTCTGGACATATCTTCTGGCCCTTCACATCCATGTCCCCATACAGGGACAAACATGGATCACTTTCCATCCCTGTGGTGGGCCAGAGCAGGAAGCAACCCATGTTACAGCCACTGCCCATGCTGGTATGCATGGAGATGGCTGGGAGAGGGACAAGCAGTAAACTGTAGGGACTGCCTTGGGCAGAAATACCTGTTTATGTCCATCTGCAGTGCTGGTGGGTCTCCCCTGTGAGGCCAGTGTGGTGCACCAGACCATGGGGTCACTCTTGATGGCTGTGCCCTGCTGTGACCCATGAGATGAGCCCTGCAGCACCAGTTTGCAAGGACACTGGGGGTGTCAGGGTGGCTGCATGCATGCCATGTGTGCTGCAGGGCAGCCAAAACTGTACTGAGGGGACACTGCCACAGTGGAGCAGTACCCCCTGCTCCTGCCTCAGCTGCTCAGCTCCCTCCACTGCCCGTCCACATGCAGGGGCCAGAGAGGCAGCTCAGTCCAACTGTAATAGCATTCATTTTCTTCCACATGCCTTTTTCAGGAAGGGTTTCTGTGGTGTAAGCTCTTCCCCCCTTTCAGCCCCCAGCAGGAGGGTGAAGGTGACGATGTGGCCCCCACACAAAGCAGCATGGGTGTCAAGATGTTCTGGGACATCTGTGAAGCAGCACTAGCACTGCACTTGGGGGGGGGTCCCAAACTTGTCAAGTAAATGACACCCAGGTTTTTGGCACTGAGAGTGACACATTTGGACTTTACAGAGACATGATAGACAGTGGCTTTTCTGGTCCTGTGCTAGTCAAGAGAAACACAACACACACCCTTTTTTGTTAGAGTCATGTGAAGACTCATTCTGAGCTAGTAAACCACAAAAGTTAGACCATGAAACAAAAAGTGCCGTGATTATTCTCCCCTGTTTTAACAGAACAACTGGTATGCAAAACCCCACTGGTTCCTCAAACAATTTTGTCATCGGCACACAAGTGGTAGAGGACAAGAAGGGCCTGGTGTTCCCAGTGACAAGTTATGATTATCGAAATCCAGCCCACAGGAAGGTTGGTTGGGTCCTTTGCAGCAGATGGGGAGACACATAATGGGTGCCATGGTCAAAAGTTCATCTAAGGCTGGGGTGTAGTGAAGCCCAAGGTGGGAAGAGGTTTGGGGAGTGGTTCTGCCTCAGGGCATAGAGCCAGTTTGCAGGCAAGGCAGCTGAGCACATGCCTCTATCACTGGTGGTCAAAACTGTCTTGGCCAAACTCCAGGCAGGGGAAGAGTCTTGGTGGCTCAGATCAACCTTAGTGAAAAGAAGCTTCCCTCTGTCAAAAAGTGTCATTGCACCCTGTCACCCCAAGTGTGGCATTTATATGTATGAATACGTATCTCTGCTTTTGGGGACCTTGCTTTCTAATTTGAGGGATTTAAACATTTTCCTTTGAAAACTTTGCAATGAATGTGAATCTATAGGGGAAAAAAAGTGGGGCTGAAGTTTTCACTCTGTTCTCCTGACTGTAGGAGCAGCCTTCAGAAAAATGCTTGTAAGATTAGCAATAAAGAGCTACCAACATGAATTCACCTGCTTTTAAGCCTTCTTAGTTAGGTCTACAATAAATACAGAATTTGTCTCTTACCAAATGTACATTAAAATTGTGCAGCTATATTTATATAACTATTAATCCCATAATAATAGGGGTTACATTTTAATTAAAAATGTCAGAAATTCAGTCCCTTCTCTGCCATCTGCTAAGACCTGACATGGCTCTGAAGCAATTAATGATGCTTCAGCCTTAGACAGAATATCAGGTCAGCACTTTTCTTTTATTCACATGGCTGAACGCCAGCCAGAGTAGCATAAACAATGGGCCCCATGAGCTCTTACATCAAGGCATTCAGGGCAGTGAGAATCTTGTCTTCAGATTTTTTGCTCTTAAATGCATTTGGCGTTTTTAAGGTAAATGCCCTGTATGTCTTGTTCAGGGTTGGACATCTTGACAAATCTGCAAACTGATTCTACTGCTGCTTCAGAAGCGCTCTGGGGTGTTGCTGAGAGCAGGGGCAGGTTGGTAGGAAGGCTGTGCATGTAGCTGCCAAACTCACCAGTGAGCTCCGCTGCAGGAAGATGTCTCACCTTTTCTTTCCTTGCTCAAAGAGGAACCTCTCTGTCCTGTCATTGTCACAGCCCTTGAGTAGTTCTCTCTGTAACCATCTCAGGCCCTTGCTGGTTTGCAACAGCAAATTCAGCCAAAGCTTATTTCTTACAGGGGAAACAACAAATTTACAGTTTCAGTATCTAGCAAATTTATGCCTTTTTTTTAAAACTAGAATGTAAATTTGGTTTATTGTGTTGTTATATCCTGTCCTTGAAATTTCCAGGCACTTTTGTTTATTTAATAGATCTCTTCATAAAAAGAAATAAAGGAATTTTGTTCAGTTTAGTAGGTATGAGTTTCTCTGGAACATATCAGGATTGGTATTTAGCTTGCAGGGGGATTCTACATTTTGAAAAAGTTCAACACAGTTTTCTTATAGCCTGTCCTTTGAACAAGCAGAATTCAATTACAGGAGTTCTTGAATGGCATCCAGTCCCCTACCTCAAGGCAACCGGCTGGTGCCCAGCGAAACAGTCTCCTCGAAACAAGCACTCGTTTTCCTTGTAGACCTGAGGCACCTACATCTGGAGCACCTGCTTTCTCTCTGCTGACGTGAGAAGAAACAGAGACATCTAGGGCTTTCTGCCTAAAGTTACTGCAGGAACTTAAAACTTAGGTGCAAATTTTACATGTTTCAGTAAATGTAGCATATATTCCACCCCTTAGAAGTTATTTCATGCGTAGTACTTTATTCTTGTGGCTTTTGTCAATTCTTGTGAATTGAAACCAGACTTCCACACTGAGCTGACATGTTTCTTGTTTTTATGAGTCGTTAGTCTATTATAAGCCTCCAGGAGGGCACAGATTTCTACATATTGTGCGCTGACATGCAGACCAGACTATGAAATCACATGTTTTGAAAGCAGTTCTGCATATCATTAATTTAATAATCAAAGACTGCAGGCCTTCCATAATGTGTTCGTTGTTCTTTAAGCAGAACCAACTCAGCTGTTTTCCAAAAGCCAAGATGTATTTTGAAATGAATGATGGTCTTAAAAAACATCTTCACTGACTGCAAACTTAGGGATGCTTGAAAGGTAGAAGAATCAACTTCAAGTCACCTCAGCTGGATAAAATAGTGACTGGAATTCCACAACAGCCAGGATAAAAAGCATTTAATTTGAAAGAGGCAATGCTGGAATCCTAATTTTGCCTGCAACTAAGTATGCTTGTATGTTTTTTGCTGCATGCTGAGCATCACTCATTAAATGGAAGATCTCCATCTGAAAGGTAATAGTGCCTGTCCATCATGCAGAATGTCCTATCATACTGGCAAAATGGATTTTTATTGAAGATGTGAGTAGTGCTGCAGGCTTGTGATGGAGCTGAAGCTGAATTAGGTTACGGGTGCAGGGGAGCGGTTCGTAACTGAGACTCCTTGGGGAGTGGGGAAGGTCCCCCTGGAAAGTAATCATGTCTAGGCCTCAGATGGCTTGTCTTGCTTCCATTTTCACCCCTTATGAATTATTCGTCCCTGCTAGTTGAAAAGGTCATGGGTCAGTACTGCTCCAAATCCCCTGGATTTTGACAGAGAAAGCATCTCATGAATAATGAAGCATGGCTTTGTGCACACCAGGGTAACAGCTGAGTGAGGAAGAAAGGATCCTCCCCACAGAAGGAACGTCTGTCTGTGTTTTGAACAACTCATCACCATGCACAAGAAGTCAATTTGTATCTGCAAGTATTAGTACAAGCTCCTAACCAGAGGACACATGTTCAGGAAGAGCTGACAACAGTCTTGCACGCTCCCAATCCCAAAGAGTGACAGTATTTGAAATGAAAAATGTTCCTTGAAGTGTCTTGCTATATAAATCATTTGGAAGTTTGTCCTTATCAGTTATTTAGAAGTGCTGAATTTTAGCTGAGAAAATGTAATAGCAGAACTCTGGTTGAGCCATGACTGATAACCTAAATGTGCTGACCATGAGAGGCATACAGATTATACCTAAAATCCGGAGACTAAAAATGAACCTTGAATTTTCAAGTGTACAACACAGTCTTGGCTACCAAGTCAAATTTGGGTATTATTCAGCTTTGGTCAGGAGTCCAAATTCTATCCAACCTGCTCTGTTGCTGGCTGTGATTGACAACTGACTGGACACGAGACAGGTGAAACCAAGGGCAGCTATTTCAGGAGGCTGCACCAGTCAAAATGGCAAAAGAGAAGAAATATTCGTCCACCTGTCTTTCTGTCACTTAGATCAAAATATGTCACGAAAAATACATAAGAGCCTTTGCTAAGGTCTAACATAAACTAATTAATTGTCTTTGTACATTTCCAATTCCACTCATAGTTATTTATAATTGGTTCTAGACATGGCCTATTCTAAATAACTTTATCTTGTTGGGTGGCGTTGTAGGTGGGAAGGAGTTAACTTCCTTTAAACAGAAAGTTTTAAGCAGGAATGTAAGCAGCTTTTTTTTTTTTTTTTTGGCTACCAAGAGGTCTCTGAATGTACTCTGTGCATATTGGGATATATTACATTATTTGTCAAAACTGTTGCAAATGAGACTCATGAGCTGACTCAGTCTATGGACTGATTACATAAGCTACCAGGAATCCAGGTCAAAGCAAAATTGTCTTTAGGGAACTACCAGGTTAGAGACAGTGCCTTCTCTTTTTCCTTTAATATGCCTTATCACAAATACATTTTGAAAGATTTTTCAAGAACCACAAAACCTAAATTTTACAGGAACTAGGAAGAGAAAGTTGTGCTTTAGAAGGGTTATTCAACTGTGCATGAAATCCCATTGCCTGTAAAAGAAACACAATATATTTTTTTCCAGATGCTCCTCAGGGTAGTAACCCAAAAATATTTTGCCACTGAAATAATTTTTGCACACAGCTAATCTTGAGTAGTTTACCTGCCAGTCAACTACAGGTTTGGAAGTCTCAAGAGCAAGTGAGACACTGTCTTGGTATTTACCCCATACCATAAAAGCCTGTTCATCTGGCACACGCTATGCGTACATGTATGACATTTGAGCAGAAATTACTAAAGTGTGTATTTTCCTCCTTTTTTTTGCTTGGAGGTTTTGTTTATTTGTTTACCACTATTTTCTCCCTGGAGGGGGACTTCCTACAGGAGGCATTGCACGGGATCCTGATGAGTTTGTTGTACAGTTATCAAAAGGACAGTTATGGGTGTGGGATTAAATGAACATCATTTACAGGTCAAGCTTTCACTTGAAGCCTTCCTGTGTCTCTGCATTTGATTTTTCATGTTCTTTGATCCCAGAATTGCAAGAAACTATTTACTATAAACCTATTTAAAATCTTGTGGTGGAGAGCTATACCCTGGTGCTCAGTGCTGAAGGGGTTAGTCTGAGAGAAACAAGGCTGAATAAAATATAATTCTCATGATGCTCATCCACATGATGCTTAATTAGTCCTCATTTGGGGGAACTGAGAAGCTGCAAGCCAGAATAATCAGTGCTTTTATGGATGGTAATGTTAGATGAATCTTCAGAAGAAAATGACAAAAAGTTTTGTTTTTTTTTTTTCTTTTAACTTTCAGGCATCGTTAGATTGCAGGATAGTGGAAATGGAAGCTCAGGAAATTAATTTAGTTGACTTCTCCAGCTCTTTGCATAGCTCTGCGAGCAACTGAGAGAAGACATGGTCTAGAGTTTTTGGTCTATTGCAAACTAAAAATAATCAGGGCCAACCTGGTGCCAGAACAAGCTGGCATAATACTCTGCCTCACCTTCATCCACAGCAGCAGATACTTACAGGTTGTAAGAACCCCTCAGTAAATCATATAAATTTAGCTCCCGTTTTTGCAGGAAGGAACTGGGTATTTATGCAGCTATTTATGCAGCTGCAGCTGTTATCCTGCACATTTGTTTGTTTTTCACACACACCATTATGGAAAAAAAAAAATTCTTCCTCTAGAATTCAGAAGTCCATTTCAGCCCCCACTTTGATAATTAGCATTTGATGAGGCTACTTGATCTTGCATGTAACACTTTTCATCAATACTTGGTGGCACTACCATGCATTAAGTGCTAATACATTATTTCTAGGAACATTAAGGTCCAGAGTGATTGCCACAGTCATAGTTTTATGGAGTCAGCAAATTAGAGAAATGAGTCACAGGAATCTTAAAGACCATTACCCTATTTTTATGATATTTCCAGAGGATGGTATGTCAACTTATGTGAGTTGAATGGGTGTTTTTCTCTTATTTTAAAGTAATATTAAAGAGAAATTTAAAGTAAGCTGTAAATATGCATTCAAGACATTAAAAGATTTTTTCCTGAGAATTAATGAATGTGATAAGTGCCCTGTGGTGAGAGAGTGCTGGATTTTCTTTGAAGTCAAAACTGAGAATTCTGGTTGGTGATTTTCTAGAGGATAAGAACATTTGTCTGATAGCAACAATTATTTCTCAGTGAAGGCTACTGCAACCTGCAATATCATTGTACTCTGTTCCTAGTTTTATCACTGTCTTCTTGACTTCTATTCCGCTCAAAGACTGAGTCCCTTGCTTTTGCAAGGCACTTCACTAATCCCTACAGGCACCATATCTTTTCAAATTAAACCACAAATGTGACCTTAAAGTACTGGTGAAAATCTAAAGTAAATCTGCAAGGGAAAGAAAAATATAATTTATGCTGGAAGCCCAAACTAGTAATTCTTATGCTTTCATAAAGGTGTGGATGGGAAAAGAGAAGGGGAATGAATTTGAGATGTTTCAGCCCAGATGAGTAGTTCTTACCTTTAATTTCCTAGTCTTTCTGGGCTTGACAGTAATATTTGGGAGGAAGTTGTGTTTCAGTGGTCACAAGGAACCTGTTGTGTTTACAGGGGGAAAAAAGCAAAAAGTCCTTTTATATTACTCTGCAGTCCATGGATACATAATCACCCACTACACCAGAGTGGCTGGTGATAAAAACAGAGGGCTCACATGAGCTGGGAGTGAAATACCTGTCATACAGGTAAATACCATCGTGCCTATGTGTATAGTCTGGGAGTTTTACTCAAGATTTAGCCTTGCACAGCACAGGTGGTGCTGCTGTGCTGCCAATGGTCACAAAGAAGCAGAAATTAGGGCAGAAGGATCCGGAGGTGGCTTTCAGCACGCCTTTGTGCAGCCACTTTTCCCTGCTGGCTGGCATCTGGGTCTGTAGTGTCCAGAGGAAGAGAAGAGCTGGTGCTGTTGAGCTGAAACAGTGGTAGGTGGTGCTTGGAGGATGACAGATTGAAGTGGGAGCATGAAGAAGTTGGATTTGGCTGTTCAGTGGCCTAAGTAAATGGGATCAGAGTTGGCAGTGTCAAGTTCAGAAAACTGCATGCCACTATTAGAATAAACGGCCTCCTAATCAGGAGGTGTGCTACATGTGATCACCCAGCAGGTCACGCCTGGAAATTCAATGGCCAAATGTTTAAAGGCATTAGAGGCTCATAAGGATAGAGAGGAGCACCAAATGGTATTTTCAGAAGTGACTCCTATTACTTGAATTGCAGTAAAATCTGTGGGAATTAGGCAGTGAAGTACTTAATGCCTCCCTGAGAAAACTCTGCAAGGTGCCTGTTTTTATCAGTAAGTGCCTACGTGCCTCTTAAAATCCTGGCTGTCAGAGACATCTCCTACCCGTAAGGCTTTAGCAATGCTGAGTAGGAGAGATGGAAGAAGGATTAAGACACAAATGCTGTAGTGTCTGAGCCCTCCCTGTGTAATGTCTGTGCATGGCTCTATTTGTGTGTCTAGTGCCACAGGAAGATGGATCATGTAGGGACGTGCCATCAGAAAGCAAGGATGTGGCACACAGACTTCCTAAAAGGTATCAAAGCAAAGAACAAGAAAATCAGAGCATTGTCTTGGATTCCCCTTCCCCTGAGCAGATGAAGAGGAAAGGAGGACATGTTTAGTACCTTGTTCCTTAGATCACAGTAGCAAAAGTACAACCTGGCTCCAGGGCTAAATAAAGAAGGAAAACAAACTAAGTCCTGCTACCAACTGTGATGGAGAAAGGCCTGCTACCAACTGTGATGGAGAAAGGCCTGCCTAATTCTCCAGGAGGATTATTGGTATTACTGGTAACTGGAGACATGCACATAAAATTGTGTGAATAAAGAGTAGAAAGGTAAACTTCCAACACAGGTAATCAAAAGTATAAAGAAATACGAGATTATTCTTTTGCAAAAACCAGTCTCTTCAAAATCGTATTGCAAATACGATCTTGCAAAATAATCTAGCAATATTGTATTTTATAATATGAGCTAATTAGGGATACATACAAGAGACAACAGGACCTTGAAAGAGTCAGTTTAGAAAGCCTTCACCAACTGTGTCAGGGACTGTAGCTTAAATGCAAAGCTGGTGAACATTCAGATGCAGAGTATCAATCAAGCAGCCACTGAGAGAACTCGGGAAAGAGCACAGAGACACATGAAGCTGCAGAGCAGAATACTTGTGTGACAGTAAACGTCAAGATGTGAACAGAGGAGCTGAATTCAATGTGTGGAAGGCCAGCAGGTCCTGTGGAGTAAAACCTGATGATGAAAAGCAGGGTCATAGACAGACTGGAAAGTACACGGTCATGTCAAAGCCTGCGGGGAGAGCAGCTAAAGAAAAACCAGAGCACAATCAGGAAGCAGGCACTGACTTAGAGTTTGGATGTATAGGATACTAGGCTATGAAAAGTGGCAAAAATGAATGCCAGGCTGGCACCAGATGTAGTAATATCGGAGTAACCAGATGTAGGCAAGAAACTGAACGTCAGGTAGATAGATGTACACAGAACTATGGAGGTATCTTTGGGATTATTCAAGGGAAGAAAGCAAAATTGTCATGCAGCAACAGTGAATGGCAGTTACATGATTTCTTAATCCCTTGGACTGTATGTTAGTACAAGCATGATAGAAAGCACTTGAGATCATGCTTTCAGTAATACAGAAGACACAGAAGGCCCCATTGTCAGTGCAAACAGGCAAATAGATGATGCTTCGACAGCTGCTCTGCTCTCTGGGATTGAACTCATCTCTCTGCAGAGTCAGCCAGGCTTGGCCAAGGGTGCCTGCAGTGGTCACTCCAGGCTGGGGTAGCTGCATCTCTGCAGACTGACGTTGCTGCAGTGTGCAGAGGGAGGATCATAGGAGCTAAGGAAGGGTTGGCATGTGTCTTACAAAAGTGAAGCATTGGTCAGCTCCCAGAGCTGGATATCGTTGCTGCTAGTGGAATGAGTCCCGTGATTGGAGTGCTGGCAGTAGGGGCTACAGGCTTCAGAAGGAGTAGGCAGGACAGGTGAGGGGGAGGTGTGGCACTATAAGTAAGGGAGATGTTTGATTGCACAGCCCTTAGAGTTAGTGACAATGTGATGAAGAGCCTGTGGGTGAAGATTAGAGGGAAGGAAAACAAAGCAGATACTGTAGAGGGTGTTTACTACTGATTACCCAGCTGGGATGTAAGCACCAGTGAATTATTCTATAAGCAATTGGGAGAACTCTCTGGATCAGTAGCCCTTCTCCTTATGGGAGACTTCAACTTCCCAGATATCAACTGGAAATATCATACTTCTGTGGCAAGTCTTGGAAATTCTTGAGGTTTATAGGAAAAAACTGCCTGTCATTCATATGTGGTGAGCCAACTAGGAATGATGCCCTCCTGGACTTGCTCTTTGTGAATAGAGAAGGACTCATGAGGGATGTGACAGTAGCTGGCTGTCTTGGCTACAGTGTTCATGAAATGACTGAGTTTAAGATCTTCACTGTAAAGACAAAAAAGGATGGCAGAGTTGCTACCCTGGATTTCATGACAGCAAACTTTACACTATTTGGGGAGTTGTTTAGCAGAGTGCCCTGGGAATCTGCTTTTAAGGACTTCAGAGTCCATGTGGGCTGGTCAGTCTGTAAGATTCACCTTTCAGAAGCACAGGAGCAGACAACTTCACGCTGTTTAAGTCAAGCAAGCAGAGCAGCAGACCAGCTTGGCTGAACAGGGAACTCCTTGTGTAGGTCAGGAGGAAACAGAAACTGTATGACCTCTGGAAGCCAGGTCAGGCTTCTCAGGAACCTGAGTACAGAGCTGTAGTTCCTTTGCACAGGGAGAAGACATGGAAGGCCAAAGCTCAATTAGAGTTGAAATGGGCCAGTGTAGTTTCAAATAACAAGAAGGGCTTTTTTTCAGATGAGGTGTAAAGAAAATACTGGACTGATACTTGATGAAGGTGGTCATCTGACTGTGTTTGTCTAGTTTGGAGAGAAGGAGGCTGAGAGGTGACCTCATTGGTCTCCACAGCTTCCTGAGGAAGGGAAGCGGAGAGGGAGGTGCAGAGCTCTTCTCACTGGTGTTCACTGACAAGGATGCATGGGAACGGTTCCAAGCTGCCCCACAGGACATTTAGACTGGTCATTAGGAAGCATTTCTTTACTGAGAGGATGGTCAAACTCTGAAACAGGATTCCTAGAAAAGTGGTTCATGCCCCTAACCTGTCAGTGTTTAAGAGGCATTTGGACAATGCCCTTAATTGGTCAGCCTTGAAGTGGCCAGGCAGTTAGACTAGATACCTGTTGCAGGTCACTTCCAACATAAATATTCTATTCTACTCTATTCCATTCTGTCCTATCCTATCCTTTCCTGCTGTGATCTTCTCTGCCTTTATAGTTGCACCCTGAGGCTGTTCATTCAGGTCTGGTTTTTTCATGAGGTAAAATTGAATTTTTTTTTTTCCTAGCAAGGAAGGGTGGGGACTGATGCAGTTTCTGTTTTCTTAGAGACAGCTTATCTAGTCCAAGGTAGGCATACAGTGGTAGCACAACATGAAGAAGTTTGAACCAGTTGATTTCTCACTTACCTCTTGGATGAGACAGCTGCCAGGTGTCTCAGCCCAACATCTTCTGCAATCCCTAACCCCATTAACCAGCTCAACATAACAAATGAGGGATCATTCTCCAGCTATCCCTAAATTTTTTAGTGGGTTGATGTGTTTATCTGTAAGTTGATGCTAGCTCACTGACGTGACAGGCAGTATTAATAAAGCCTTAGTCACAGAGCTGGAAAGAATGCTTTTTACACATAGGACCAAGAGCTGCCTGGATCCTTCTTTGTTTGAGCAAGCAGCCAGAAAGTTAGAGGAAATAATGAGAAAAAGGAGATGTACTTGTCAATACAACTTCATGATTGAGTGTAGATGTTGGTGAGAGATGAGACATCTTGCTGCTTTTTGCCAAAAGCTATGGAATCACAGTGCAGTGTCTCCATGTTTTGCTGCACGATTTCCTAATGATACTGTGTTCATACACAGCAAAGCAATATAGCTCAGCAATGCACTGTCAAGACAAAACACTAATAATTATGTGGCTTCTTTGGAATGAGGTAACCTTGAAAACCAGTAATTAAGTAGCAATGTGTGTCTTGGTTTAACTCAGTGTCTTGGTTTAATTCAGTGCCATTTTTAAGTGCAAAAATTGTCCCTATGTTTGTGTTCCCAAAATCAATATTTACTGTTTGTTACATAGAATTTTGAAACAGAAAAGCTGTAGTGGAGGCCTGTGAACTGCTCAGAATCTTTGCTGTGTGTAACACACTCTGCCTGAACCTGCAATTTCTGCATGTTGGTTCCTACTTTGTAGAGCCATTCTGCATATGGACATGCATAGAGCATATGGTTAGATTTGCTAAAAAAGCTTCTTGCCCAAGTAAACCACTACAAGTCCCACCAGCCCAGCTCTGCCCTGTCTGCAGTGAAGATCTGTTGCTACAGGCCTTGGCATTAGTTCAGGAGACGTTTCCAGTCACGATTCATTTTTGACATAGATGAATGAGGACTTTGGTGAGACAACTCAAAAAGAGATTGCCCTACATAAATTGGCTGAGCATTAGGTTTTGAGAAATGAATTATTACATTTAGAATTGCCTTTCACATTAATAGCTGGAGAAGATCTGTCCAGCTGTCTATATGAGAGTGGAGATTTATTTTCTGAGGTAAAAGTGGAGTGAACTGCTTTCTCCATTCAGAGAAAGTTTTGGGTTGGGTAGTCACCTTTTTTTGCAGGAGAAGAATATTCCTGATGATAAAAAGAGTACATAGAAATGAGACTGCGTTTTGGAAATTGAATAGTATCTTCTCCAGAGATCCATAACCATTAACCAAAAGAGTACCAATTTAAAAACAAGTTTTTGAGGGAAAACAGGTTACTTTTGTCAGAGAAGGTACTGTTGCAGAGATGCACATGCTGAGCTGACTTTACAAAGCAGTTAAGTAGTTTTACATTGTAAAACTTTTAAGATCTGCATACAACATAAGACTAAAATTTCTCTGACAGGTACATGGAAATTCTGCTAATCCTTTGTGTCAGAAATGTATTTCTGGAATGTGTAAGGCTAGAATATGTCTTTTTTAATGCAATATCATGACATTAGAAAATCTAGGAATTTATACAATATGTGGTTTTTTTCTCTGTGCCTTCATCCCATGGCAATTTAGGAAATTATGGGCTTCATCTTAAATCCTTGTGTATTCTTCTTTGTGTATTTTCAGGATTCCTCTTTGATTGGAACAGCCACAGTGGCTGGTCCCAGGACAAGTGCAATAATTGGAGATCAGGGAACACCACCGAAGGTCCAGCTCCCCCTCAATATGTAAGCAGCTCATCTCAGTCACTGTGTACTCTTTGTTTCCAACTGTGTGTGTGTGTGTGCGTGTGCTTGAAACCTGAATGCTCAAATCTCAGCTCAGGTGCATTCTGAGAAGAGAGAGATTGCAATTTCAAACATGAGGCAACCCCTACTGAAATTGAAAAATTAATAGAGGAGGGCAAGACTTCCCCCTTTCTGTGTGAGCCCTTTTAGACTTTATTCATTATAGCTGTATGGATCACTGTGAAGCAAACTGAATACCTCTGAGCTAGAGAAAATCTTCCTTTATTTAAAGGTCTTACAAAGGTGTAGTCTCGCGGAATCAAACACCTGATATATTCATTATTAACCAGAAAAAATGACCCAGTTGCATTTTTTTTGGTGCCATAACAATGAATGAACAAAGGCAATGAATGAACTTCAGATCTTTGGCATATGGTCTTATTGGATAGTGCGTAGAATAACAGGTTTACAGAACAAAAAGAGTAGACTTCATTATAGCAAGTCTCTTCTAGCCTGGTTGGTTTATCTGATACTTGTCTAGTTAAACTACTGAACCCTTTCCTCTCAACACATACACCTTTTAAAGCAGGACAACTATACCCACACAAACACACACGCGTAAGCACATCCGTATTTTTGGGTTTTATGACATGGCTAAAACAAGGTCTGAAGTCACAAAATCCTAAAAATAATAGAGGAGATCTTCTTTAAGAACAATAGGGGTGTTGGAACAGAACCAAGGAAATTTTTTCTTAGCTACTTATTTGAGATCTTTATACCTGAGGGATGCCATACATCCCTGAATGCCCCACGGAGAGGTCTTATCATCACCCTTTGGTCACCCTGTGCAGCCTTTGGGGCACATAATGGGGCACATGTTTATTTCAAGCTTTGCCCTGACTAGGAAGCAGTAACTGGCAATGTTTGAAGTACCTAGTTGTTGAATCAGGACATTTTCCAGCTCTCTGGCAATGTCCCTGACTCCATGCCTCAGCAAGCCTCCCCTTCTCTCTCCCATGCTTCTCCTGTCATCTCCCTTGTGAAGCAGCCTTGTAATCCGGTCTGTCATTCTGCATTTGCGAGCCAAGTTCCAGTCAAAGAGGATGCATTATTTGAAAGCTGTAGCAGTAGTGGGGAGGTGTAACTCTAGACAGAGCCCTGGGGCTTCTGCGTTATAAGCAGAGTCGCAGGCAGCTACCCAAGGCCAAGAACATTATCCACCTTCACACTTAGACCTTTTTTTAGGGAACTTCTAATAAACATTTTGGGTTCTTCTAGGTCCCTCTCCCTAACCCTTAGCCTCAGTGTTTCACATAGCCCAGAATATTTTGATACTACGTTTTGCAAGATTTCAGATTGTTGTTTTAACACTTTCTTCTAGGCTGTACAGAGTTAGCTGGTGAATTTTCACACCTAAAATCTAGAGAACAGTGAAATGTGTCCAAATCCAAAGATTTTGGCTTAAGGCAAAATCATCCTCAGCAAATGGGACCACCGGACCTGATTTCCTGCCAGAGGAAAAGCCCAGAAACAATTTCTGGGAAGAGAAGCTGCCTGCAATCAAATTGTTTTCAGCCATGAATGAGAGCAGGCATCCCCCCAGCCCTTCCACAGCCCCCTCTCTGCCAGCAACGGAGCTTATGCCTGGCCACAGGGTGGGCTGCAGACCCAGGCTGAGCCTGTTGCTGGGTTTGGAGAACCCCGTGCCTCTGCAACTAAAGAGAAGACCCCCAGGGATGGGCATCCTCACTACCCCACACAGGCGATGGGATCACCAGTCCACAAAGAAAGTGCTGATCACTTGTGTTGTCCCAGGGTCACCCCATATGGTTGTTGCACACAAGCTTTCATTACTTTAGCCATACAGAGATTGGTCTGTTTTGGTTTGGTGTCCATGCTGGGCTGTTGTACACCTTTTAGTCTCTGCAAGGATTTTGATACTCCATCTAGAAGATGTTTAGGTGCATTGTGATATTGGATATTCAGACTTACTGGTGGCTGATTCGGGGGAATTTGCTGGGTGAAGCTAGTAGGAGAGAACAGAAAGAAACTAATAGGAGAGCTGGAGATAGCTGCAAGGCACAACAGCCTATGATCCACTTAGGGTAATTTTCCTTGCACCTTCTTCCAGCATCTCCACCTGTAAATTACATTATTACATGTAGCCCCTTGGGGAAAAAGGCTAAGTGAGTCTATCTAAAATGCTCTATTCCTGACCCCCCGCTTTACCCATAGATTCTGAATCTGAGCCCTGTGTAAGCAGCAATTTCAAAAGGGACAGTCAAAGCCACACTTTCTGCTCCCTTGAGTGAGTGCAGTCTGGCACTTTCTGTTATGTCCTTGCAGAGCACAGTGCTGAAGGATTAGCACTGAAGCATGCAACCTCATTTCTTGTCAGGGTGACGCATTTTAATGTTCTTCAGATCATATGTAGCCTCATGTTTTCCATCAGGTGAACAGCTACAGACCTGCTCAAGACCACCTGATTATATAGGCTAAAAAAAGGATGCGCAGGGTGGTTTCTCCCATCGGTTGACTAATGAAATACAGTTTCTGATGAGGTCTTTGTACCCCATGCACGTGGTAAACAGAGCCTGGCACATCAGTCTAGATTCCCAAAGGAGTTGTTACCAAATATTTCATATTCTGCTCATTACTGCTGTTTATTTACTACCTTCAGAAAAAAAAATAAGGAAATCTATGGTACAATAAAGGAGTAGAATCATGAAAAATAACAGGATTTATTCCTCAATTATATTTCCTGGAGAGCAGAAGTAAAAGTCATGTATCATTTTTATTGGCTGAAAATCTACAATCACAGCTATTATAGTTTTCATTTTTTTCTCTGGTTCACTGCTATAAGGTGGGCAGCAAGCCTCTTCTCACCCACCCCTGAGCCTAAGAGCATTCTGCTGCACTTTGTAGTGTAAATGCACTTTCTCTGTTTTCCCATATCTCTTAATCTATCTTCACTGCCTGTAAATCACAAATAAATAAAAAAATCAAGGCACAACCTTGATCAAAAATTACCAGAAATCCCTTTTTGCATCTGTAGAAAAGCAACAGTACAAAAAAAAAAATCTAGTATTTACAAAGAAAGTGTTGTTCTGTGTGTGCACTCTTGCTATTCTATCCTGACTTTCCATTATTTCCCAAAGTGCAAGCAATCATTCTTAATTTTCAACAAGAATCTCTCTAAACAGAGAGAGTGTCTGTAGGGATTTTAAGCTGTAGTCATTTCACAACACTAGACACATCCCTGAAGTAGTAACAGAAGAACAAAAGAGAGATAAATAGATTCTAAACAAAGGGAATAAATAAAAGCTGTAATTAAATAAATAAAAAGTTCTACATATTGGATCCTATATTAAAGATTTATTACAATACTTGCATGCAAAACATCCAAAACCAAATTCTACCACTTCACTTACTTAAGTAAAAAACCCCTTGCAGAATGTGGCCCTTTCTCACTTTTTGTTTTACCAATATAGTACAAGAATTACTGTACCAGATCAGAACAGTCTGGTGCGTAGTTTTAAACTTGGCCAGCATAAATAGCATTGAGAAAGCTGCAAGAAAAGCTTTTGAAATAGCCTACCCGTAAGAAAAGTTTCTTCTTAAACTCCACAACAGAGGTGGATCCCACCCCAAAGCATATGAATATATACTTCTTCCAGATGTCAGGATTTGCAAAGTCCTCTTACTCGAGCCCTTGTTAGTCTGCCTGTCTCTGTAATTGTCACGTTTTTTTGAAACTGTTGCTAAGTCCTTGACTTTGGTGCGGCTTTGTGGCACTGTTTTGCTTTGGTTGTGCCCTGAGTGAGAAGCATGTCTCATCAACTTCTAAACTACCTTTTACTCTGATTAGTTATTCCCTTATTGCCTTAGAATCCAGTCTCTGCCCTTCCTTGTTTGTGAAGCAGCCTGTAATGATGTCCCTTTTTAACTACAACTTCTGAACAGTGCTTCCGCTCGCTTTCTGCTCTGTGGGGCTGGAGTTGGAGCAGGACAGGTGGTGGTTGATGTCATCTGTGTGCTTTCTCCCTGTGTGACCTGTCCCCACAGCTACCTAGCCCTGTATGCCTACAAGCCCCAGAAGAACGATGAGCTGGAGCTCCGCAAAGGGGAGATGTACCGGGTCATTGAGAAGTGCCAGGACGGCTGGTTCAAGGGCACGTCTCTGAGGAGTGGCATGTCCGGGGTCTTCCCAGGCAACTACGTGACACCTGTTTCAAGGTGAGGACCACTGACCTCTGCTGGGGCTGGGAGGGATTCTGGATGGCACGGAAAACAATGTAGCTCTGCTTTTAAATCACATTCCCCTTCCAGAAATTCTCTCTCTTGAAGTGGCTACCTAAAAATAGAGGTTAGACAAAATAAGAGAATAAAAGTAGGTATTTATTTGAAGGGCCTTCAAAGGTACACCCTGGGCAGTCAAAAGACTACACCCAAGATGGACCCTGGCTCACGGGTTCTTCACACTTTTATAAGTTTGGTCTATTTGCATATCAGGGTTAATTCTCCAATTTTAACTTCAGTTAATGATGTAATTACCCTACCCCAAGTTTGCCCCTCCTTTTCAGAGGCTTTTAGTTTACACATTTTGGGGCCTGGCGTCCTTGAAGAGCAAACCTATAGAGGCTTTGTTACGTCTAACCAGCATGAGAGAACAGTAGTTAACAGGCCACACAAAACTTCAGAGTTACACACTAGGCAGTACAGGATTTGAAAAATATGAAAGTTAAATCCTAAGGCATGAGTGGCACTGCAGACTTCAGTAATGAGACTTGTGGGTTGTAGCATTGGAGCTATCCATGTCCTCAGGAGATTACACGAGTTGTATTAGATGATGGCATTTATAACCTCTGACAGGCCCAGGTTTTACTATTGTAAAGAATCTGTTGGCTAATGATTTTGTTGTTATAAAACTACTGGACATGTAACAAAATAAGAAATGCTTGTGTCTTGCTTTTCAGTAGCTCCTCATGTCGATTTTGTTCTTCTTAAAGCAAAGATCTGGAATGGTTTAGATCTGCACTAATGTTTGGACTGTTAAAATTCCAAAGTGGTAGGAGAGTTAAGTAAATTGTCTAATTTTACCTACCTCCACCTCAGTTGCAGAAGATGAGAAAAGGAAAGAATGGCATTTTTGGGGGAGGAATGCCATTTGTCAGAGTTCAGTATTGGAAAACACCAAATCAAAGCTGAGAAGCAGAGAAGGAAGTCCATCTCTGCGTCCCAGACTGTTTGCCTCACGTGTTCCTTGCAGGTGAATGCTGGCATTTGTATGCCCATATCTCCTTTAGAGCAACTGTGGATTTGCAAACTGAACTCATTCCTTCTCCTGTGTTCTCAGTCTCTCCTCCCACATGAACACTGTCTCCACCATCTTTGACTCCTCTCCAGAGAAGGGCACCTCGCAACTCAGACACCGCTGATCTTGAAAAATTGATCCAGCTTTGTTGCATCTACAGTTTATGTCAAGTCTGTAGTGTGTGTTCTGAGTAATACCAAAAGTTAAGAACAGATCAGAAGGCAATAACTAAGCCTGCTGACAGTCCTAATACTGCATTTCAGTAAGGAAACCCCAAACATTAATTCACTGTTCATCAACCTAAATGTATTTACCTTATTTTATAGAGCCCCTTGGCTGCCTTCACTCCTTGCCTCTTCAGCTCTTAATTAGTAAGGAAGTTTGTGCTGAAGGGCTGGTTATCTGTATCAGCAAGACTTTATTAAATGCAGCATGTCACAGCTAGAACAAGACAGAGAAGTGCTAAAGGGCAAAAGTGCTTTCGACAAAACCTGAAAGCAGCTTTATGATTATATTTATGATCCTGTGGTCTAATTAAGTTCCTGTATAAATCACCCTCAGTGAGAACAGCAAGAAAAATCTGATAGCAACAAAATCTCCTATTTGCACTACTTTCAACATACTTTGTTCCCCTTTGACAGCAAAGCAGAGGATTAGATTCATGCATGTTTTTCTGCCACTCCCTACAAAACCCAAGGAAAAGAAGTTGTGAATTTAATAACACTGAACTAGATTTATAAGCTGCCAAAACATATGTGTGAGTGGAGCATTACGGAAAAAGAACAAAACTCTTTAAATGGACAGACAGGCACAGGGCAGCAGAGAAAACTTCCCACATCCAACATCTATCCACCTCTTTTGGAGCCACAGATAGTTTCTGTACTTGCTGGTGTGCATGTTTGGCTGAACACAGTTCTCAGTGGACCGTTAGATGTGCTTTTCTGGCAAACTCAATCTAGTGCAGATGGCCAAGCCAGCTCCAGCTGAACCTTCCTGCCACCCTGCCAGCTCTTCACAGCGGATGACAGACAGTCAAGATTTCCATCTGGTGGGATTCCCAGCTTTTCCCAACCTGAAGGCGTATCAAAAAAAATTGAAGAAAGAAAAAAATCAGATTTATTTAGCAAAATGTAATTCAGGCAAACCTTCCACCATGAGATAAGTGAATGACACCACAGTGTTGTCTTTCCTCCTGTGACTTTAGGGGGAGACAGGATTGGGCAGAAGGGATAGCTATCTTTTGCACTTTTGGACCATATCCTCCAGCCTGTGCTTTGGTATTCTTCCATCAGAATTTCACTCTTTTGGCTTTCCACTCTTAGGGTTATTTCTTCTGTCACCCATGTCCTCTGAATCAGACCAGATTGTTCAGCGTGCTCCTTTCTGCGCTTCTCCTCTCTGTGTTCCTACACAATCTTGGGGACCCAGAGGTTCTCCCAGTTCCATACGCCACAGTTGACTCTTACACTTTTTCTGTTACTCTCTTCTCTCTTGCTAAACCCTTGCACTGTCTTATTTCCATTTCCTCCACCTTACTTTGTTCTGCCTCATATTCCCTGTGCTGCCCTTTCCTGGAAGAGGACCTTGGCACAAGAAGCAGCCCAGGAGAAGAGAACAGCTCAAAATGGTCCATCTGTTTCATGGCATCTACAGCTGGGGAAGGAAATTATTCAGGAACTTGAGTAAGAAACTCAGAGAAGGAGCTGCTGAGCAGCAGCTGAGTTTGTCCATTGATGTCCTTCTGTCTTCCTCAGTGTCCTTCTGACCTGATCAGAGTTTTTAGCTCAGTGGTAAGAGGATCAAGACATGCTGTAGTCTGAACTCAATTCATAGGAGAAAAAGCCTTGTCCCTTCTCTCTGAGGTCTACTTGGCCACTCAGGTGAAATACAAATTATGCATGCAGTTAAAGTGAGAAGTGGGAGAGGCATCAATGACTGTTTGGATTTCCTTTTCATTCGGGCCAGCTGCATTCCTGTCCCTGTTGCATTCCCTTAGCAAGTCTAAGCTAGGGGTGGTTACATGAATAGGGTGCATGTTCAGCCAAGCCAAGCCCAGTCAAGTCTGCTGCTTCTCAGTCCCCTTCAACAGCCACACACAGATTTGGTGTTATCCATCTTCGTTTCTCCCTGTAGGGCTGTTTGCAAGTTTGGTCCACAGAAAAGATCTCTGAGTCTAATTATCACCCCATGTGAAACAGCCTCTGGCACACAAAATGACATCTGGGAGATATCCATTTCCTCTGAATTAAGATTTTTGATTTTACCAGAAACTATTCAGACAGAAATGTAGTATAATAAAAGAGATTATGAGAAAAATTATCTTTTCTGTTTTTACCCTGCACTTCTTCCTGTAGGATAAAGGGGTGAAAATATCCCCCAGCATGCTTATAAATGGGTCCTATAAAGATAAATATATATCAGTATCTCAGTTTACTTTAACAGCTGATAGGGTACAGAGTTAAACCCCCTAGGTAACGGGGGGTACTTACCAGCACTGTGGTTGGGTCTTGGGGTCTCTGCAGCATGCTTACACTGTGCACTTGTCTCCATGCAGGGTGCCAGTGGGAGCTGGCCAGCCCAGGAACAGCGGAGCTGGAGGAGCTCCAACAACAAAAGTAACCCCAGGAGCCATCCACCCCATTGTGGCTGGTCACAGCAATGCCACCACGGCTGTCAGACCAGTTGTTCCCATCACTGCTCCCCAGACGCACCCGCAGCTGCAGGCGGCCTCTCCGCAGCTGAACAACTGCCTGCGGTACTCGGCTCAGCAGCCCGGCAGCCAGCCCCGCAGCGCCCTGCAGATGGGTAAGTGCTCACCCCTGCCTCCCGCCCTGCTCTGGCAGCATTCATGTGGTACCCCTCGAGTGCAACCCTCCAGAGTGTGCCCAGCCCCACAGCTTTCCTCCTCGCTTTAGTCACAGCCCAGGCAATGTGGAGTTTGTCCACTGCTGATAGAGTATGTTTTCTTTGCTTGTAATATTTATGGGTTTCTATTGATCTCTGGGAACCACGTTGTGTTTATCAGATTGTTCTGTTGCTACAGCTGAAATAGATTGTAGTGTTTACAAATATTTATACAATTTATCTGAGTGAAAGCAAGCACTCTGTACACTGAGGAGATTAACAGTTCTGAGTCCGGTTGGCTTGCTGATAAAAAAATACTGCCCTTATTGCAGAGCAAGTAATACATGCCTTGAAATTAAGAAGTATTTCATTGGGCTTCAGGGGTGAAAGGTATTTATTAGGCAGAACGGGACCCCGTGTTAGTGATAAAGCAAAAGATCTGGAAAATGCTGCCACCTTTTTGAAGTGAGAATAAGAGCTTCTTGCACTGGGGACCTCTGTTCTTTCCAGGTTCCCTTTCTGATGTACAGCACAATTTTCTAGAGTACAATTTATTCTCCTTTCCCTGTTGTTAAACAGCTTCTGATGTTGAATAAAGTAAAAGTAAATCCTGTGGTGGAACTTTATAGCAAAATTTAAAACATTTTGTTTCTGATATTTTATAGGGATGTGAGCCATTGTATTTACAAAGGCAGATCAGTAAGGACTGTGACTGCTGAAAACTGAGGTCTTAGATACAAACAGAGCAAACACAAATGAGAAATACCCTGCAGAGTAAGTCATGAATTCATACCTTTTGAAGCCCAAAGGCACCATTATGACCATCTAATCTCACCTCCTACACAGTCCAGACCAAAGGGAAGAAAACATAATCAAATACCTGTGAATCTCAGTCTCAAACAGTGGAGACTCCTCTGCTCAATAAACAGTGCAGGGCTTTACACGGCATCCATGTCATACTGGGGAATAATCGATTTATCCTCTTTTTGTCTACTTCAGAAAGTGCTGCTTTCCCCTCAAGTCACACCCTTCCAAAAGGTCTCCTGCTCCCACAGTGCAAAGGCAAAAATGCACCTTTTGGGTAAAGCACTGAGGAAGTGTTCGGGTGCTCCTGGTGCCTCCTGTGCCCATGTCAACACACAGGTGACTCCCTTGAAACCAAGGTGACAGATTGCTTTGCCCCACAGACCTGGCATGCCCCACACCTTCCTTCCACAGCGCTGCTGTGCTACACCTCCAGCAGCTTCCCTGATTTAAGACTGCTCTTCCAGGTCACTGTGACATGTCTAACGTGCCAAAGCGTTGGCAGGCAGGGTGATCCAGGGACCACAGGTGTTCCAAAACCTCCTAAGCAGAGAGTTTTCCAACCTTTCCAGAAGGTTCATGAGATTGTTTTTTTAATTAAATAAACCTTTGACAGGATAAATAAAGGAAGTTTTCACAATTATGAGTAATTGTCTCCATAATGGCTGTCCTCACCAGTATCCTGTGGACCAGAGCCCCTGCAGGACAGGTCAGTGCACTGACTTTTGGAAAAGCTTTCCAAGAGAGGCAAGCTGGCACAGTATTCAAATCACGTTTCTGTTGGCTTGCAATATACATGAGTAACAAATCAATTTTCTACAAGGCCACTAATGTAGGAATACACCCAAAATGAAATATGAGTGGTGTAGAACAAAAATAGCCTTCAGTGAGCATTGCTAATTAATAGCATGTTTGATGCAGCATAGTCCAGATCCAGAGATCCCAGGCAAAGGCATACATTGTAACAGTAAGCAGATGAAACTACAGAATAAAATGTGAGAGCTCTGCTCAGAGCAGATTTTTCTCAGGCCATTTCTTTTACTGTTTCTCATGTTCCTTTGTGTCTGGAAACATCAAGTCCTACACAAAAGAAGTGACGTACCTAATATGATTATCAAATCAGGGTTCTGCATCCAGGTACATGCAGTGAAATTCCATTAGTATGCTTTTCCTCTAAATTGAGGAAAGCCACTGCTCCCTACAAACAGTAGTTCAAAACCTAGACCCTCCAAGCTTAACCATCCCAAAAAATTAGACTTCTAATAGCAATGGTTGCTCATCACTCAGGTTCCAAATGGGAAAATCAGGAGGAAATAATTTCAAGATGACTAGCGGTACCTTGCTGGCTTTCTGGAAGTGAATTGCACTTTCAGTGCATGTTGTTGGTAGTCCTGGGAGGCAAAGATATTAACTAATAGTAAAAATAGTCTTGAAGGTGTCTGTAATAACAACTTTTAGGGCCTTCCTCATGCTACATGGTAAAGTTGTATCAAGTTCCAGACTAGCTAAAGATAGTTTAGCTGATTTGCTATAAACATGAGTAAAAAAAAGATGTTACAGAGTCAAGGAGCTACTGTGAGGGAGAATCATATAAACTTTGGAGGTGCTAATCTGATGATGACTGACCCATCATGTTCAGTATCACACCAGATAATAGGGCATAAGGCTGGGAGATGAAATTCCCTCCTGGCAGGAGTGCTCAGCTGGTATAGTGAATATGATTAATGGCACTTTAGCAATCTAATCCCTGTTAATAGGCACCACTGATAACCATAGGAAGAGAAACTAGTGGTTTGAGTTGTTGTAGCATTGTCGTTTAGTTATAGATTGACTGAACTCCAGCTGCATCAAAGTTTGTCCTTCGGATGAATTTGTCAGAAAATCACAGATCAAAGTGGGTCAGAAATTTTCCTGTAAAATACATCTTGGTCAAAGTAAAGCTGATTTGCTGGACTCAAAGTTTTTTCTCAGGAATGGATGTAGTTCAACCAGACCAACCATGAAGCTGTACTGGCTTATGTTGGTAAGGGAATTGATGGCTTTCCAGAGCTGTTCTCCACATAAGATACCAGTGCAATGATCACATTCTATATTTTCACATCACAGGTGAATAACCTGACCAAAATAGAGGCTATTGAGGGGTGAGTGAGCATGTTATGCTCAGAAAAATGTTCAGAGGTTCAAATTTTGCACTGAGACAGAACTAAACAAGATTATGAAACCTTAAAATCATTTGTGAAATGGGCACTTTCCAGCCAGTCCTGTTACTGAATCATTTATGTGAGGGAATGTCTGAGTATGGACTCAGCTTCTAGGCTGTACATACTTGAAGTCGAGCTGTATTTAGGTAACACCTAAGCAATCAACCAAGCTGGAAGTCATAGACAACATCATTGTGGAAACAGACCCAGAGCTTTGTCACATTTTTTGCAACCTGAAGCATGCAACACACTCTGGAATCCCTGGAGAGCTGACCTCATCAGTGTGTCACAGTCACCGTTAAATGGACAAGCTCTAATTCCTGGTTCCCACTGCTTGCAGGCAGGGTTTGCTTAGCAGGAGCAGCCAGACTAAAAGGCACTGCATAGTCCCTTAGGGACTTTGCTGGCAGAGAGGAGGCTGAGCTCAGAAATCCTCCGGTGGATTTCTGCTTAATTTATCCTGTGCAACACAGTGATGTGATGTTGATCGTTTTGTTAGGGCTGAAACAAGAGACCTCCCTTTGTAATTGCTGTCTGCAGGGTCAGCGTGGATCATCTGGGTTAACCCCTTAGGTTCCGTGTTGCATTGCTCCAAAACATGTCACGTTAGGAGGGGGCCTGGGGGTGTGGAAAACAGCTCAGCTGGAACGAGATAATATATTTTAAAAAGACAGCAGGCTAGGTATTTATTTCCAGGCATGGGCAGGGATGGAGAATGCCATTCCCCAGTGGTATCACTGGGGGAACAAACCAATTTTGGTGACTTCAGACAGGCCTCTTGCAGCCAGGAGGGGAATTAGCCAAGAACACTTGCAGGGTGAGATATCCTGGGCTAAGGCTCATGTCTCCATCGGGCCCTTGGCACCTTCACAGGCAGAATCACAGAATATTCTGAGTTGCAAGGGACCCCCAAGGATCATCGACGCCAACTCTTCAAGTGAATGGTCCCTAAGGGGATGGAACCCACAAGCTTGGTGTTATTGGCACCGTGCTCTGACCAGCTGAGCTGTGGCCACTGAAGGGCCTGTGAGGGCAGTGCCAGGGGAATTTAATCGTGCTCTGTCCCCTCCCGCAGCGCACCCGGCAGTGCCGGCCCCGGAGCGACCCACGGCCACGGTCTCGCCTCTGCGGACGCCCAGCTCGCCCTCCCGCCTGCCCGCCGCAGCCATTCGGCCTCACCCCGCCGTGTCCCCGCAGCACGGCCACCAGCCGCCCGCCCCGGGGGCCCGGCCCCTCATCCCGCTCACCTCCGCCGCCGCCGCCATCACCCCGCCCAACGTCAGCGCCGCGCACCTCAACGGGGACGTGGGCGGCGGGCCCCTGGGCCCCGCCACGCCCGGGCCTGCCGGCAAGCCCGAGGAGAGGAAGAACGAGAAGGTAAGGGCCGCCGTGCCTCTGCTGTGCCCCGTGCTCCTGCCACATCTCCCTCCCACGGGGCTGTTGAGGAGGCGCCCTGCGGAAACTGGTTTCCATCGCCAGACAGCATGGGCGTCCTCATCTCACACTATTTCCACACTTCATCCTTTCCGCCCCCACCATCCTCAACACTGCTCTCACGGTTACCTGCTCGCAGATGGGAAACAAGGTTAAATGGGCTGAATTTGTGTGTTTCTTCCAATGGCCAGCGCTGAGATCTGCAAATTTGCAGTGGTGCAGTGGGATGTTGGAGCGGGCTCTTGGCCGTCAGAACCGGATTGCCAAGTCAGAATCCGTCCGCCTCCCTACGTCAAAGAGGCTGATGGTGGCACCAGCCGCGCACCAGGTGCATGAGGCACAGTAAAACATCGGCTCCTCAGTGGTAGGAGCTGTTTTGCTCCTCCGGAAACATCTCCATTTCTTCAAGAAACTTTCGTTGCAGTGGCACAGCCGAAAGAGAAGGGAATTGGATGGTGCTCATTGGGGTGTGGGTACAGTGCGCTGTAGGGCCAGTCTCTTAGGAGCCAGCAGTGGGACCGATAGCTGGGTACATGTTCCCTGGCACACCTTGCTAAGGAAAGTCAGCGTGGAGAGCTGCTTTAAGCACCGGCCTTTTAGGTTCTTGGCAAATATTTTGCTTTTACCAAATGTTTACATTGTGTCAGCAGTTCCCATATATCAATGCTGAAGATTATCTCTGTACTGGCTAGCAGAGCAAGATCCTGGTTTGTATCTGAGTAGGAGGAAGAGATGTGGGGGCCTGCTTTTTCTTTGAACCTGAAAAAAATCCTTTCCATATGTTCCCTGAGCTTTTCCACAGTGACAGACACGTACAGAGTAAACAGTTTCTTTGTACTTGGTAATACTGAGGTGGCAGGTCTCATGTGTCGTCAGGATCACAAATAACCCCTAGTTTCACAAAATGAGGAGATACAAGTTCTAAAATCCTTTTCTTATTCCTGCCTTGAATTTTCTCTGAATGCATTTTGGTGAAAGAAGAAGGATGTAGAAATACTGCCCTGGATGTGACATTTAGGTACTTGCTTACAAAGAACTACTTCCACATGTGCGTCAAGGACTGTATGTGGTGGAAGCAGAACAACACCTGCTACTTCTGCAAGTCCAAGGAAGGGAACAGCATTTGGCAGGAGGTGGTAGATCTGCACATTACCTCAGAGCTTTGTGTACTGGCTTATTTAATACTTCCTAAAAAGCATTAAGTGATAGGTCCATATATTTTAATTCATGTGATACTGCACACTGAAGGTCCCTAGGCAAAATTATATTGAATACAGTCCTAAGATACTGGTTAACCTTTCCCAAGCTGTTACAGCTTAAAGTTACTGAATTTGGATGCAGAGAAGTAAAGTTTAGAGGTTTTTGAACTCCATGGATGAAGGGGAGAAGTAAATATTTTACAACATCATTTCAATGGGCATTGCCAAAGACCAGTTCATTATCTGGGAAGTGCCAGAGAGAAGTGACAATAAAAATTTTCATTTCTGACTCGATTGGGTAATACGTAACTGCCCTGGCTGAACAACATATTCCTGAATCTTGTCCATATTATAGTTCACTTTCATTTTAGAAAGATCTGAATTAGCAATGTTTCCTTTCCTTTTAGAAATAGTGACTGATGTTTGGCCAGATAAGTTGTGTTCTTACTCTTTGCTAAGCCCAAATATTTCTTTGAAGCAATTAGGAGCTTGGATAATGCCAGACTGAAAGCTGTATAACTATTCAGAAAGGCATCCGTGAGTCGGAACTTGAACCATATCTGGAACAGGGCTTGATGTTTTCAAAGTGAAGGCTGATTAGGCAGGTTTTTTGGTAAATAGGAAAGTCATAACACTCAGAGGGAATATCTGTGGAGAAAGGCAGTATCTGTTATCAGTACATGTAATAGGAAAAAATCAGACAAGATCGAGGAGCAAAAAACAGAAGGAGGGACATAGCTAGCAAGCTGCCAGATAAGCAAAGATCAGAAGCAATTTTTCTGAGTTAAGGTTCGTTATCAGTGAGGTATTTTGAGATGAAAGGAACAGAGGGGAAGTTAGTAAGAGGAGCGGTAATAAGGTCTTCAGCTCTACTGAACACAGGATGGAAGAAACGCACAGGTAATTATCTCCTGAGAAACTGAGATTAGCAAGTCATATGTGATGTAAATTGTAATGTGCCATAAAATTCGCATTGTTGTTAGAATCAACAATTTTTGGTGTCCCATGAAATTGTTAACTTTAATCCTGGCTTAGTCTTTCCAGTATCTTTTGTAGGATACCCTTGAGGATAAAGGCTGAATGATCAGAGAATAATGGTTTAGGAGATATTTTGTTGTTATTAACCATGGTTTTCTTTCATGCAGGAATTGTCGGTGTGAGTTCACTATGGTAAAAAGGGCACATAGTACATAAGAAGAAGTAGTTTGCATTCAGGGATGGACATGATGACGATCCATTGTTTTTCATGGTTCTTTTGAGGGCTGTGGAGATAAATTGCAATTTCTGCATTTATCACTCTAGTATAGTAAGAGATATTGGTCCTTGAGGAATTTTCATCAGATTATAACTTTAGCAATGTTGATTGTCTGCTTGAAGACTGGGCTGGGAGATAGTGGGGAAAAGTGTTTTCAGATATGATCTTCTAAAAATTTATGTTTTATGATTTCCCTTGTAGATTCCACTCAGGGATACTAAATTTGACACCAAGGGGCAGCTTCTGCTGTGAGTCCATGTATGCTGTTTGTGTTGCTTGTTCCAAGATGGAATCGACTTCACCTTGGGAATGCCTTGCTGAGTGTTTGGTGCAGTCATCACTTTTAATGCTTTCCTCTGTGCAAATGTTTATATGCCAATATCACAGGTTCCTGTTGGTGTGCAACAGTCACATATAGGCAGATCCCAAGATTTCTCTGAAATCAAGGGACTCAAAATCCAACTTTTACTCATTTCTTTGTGGTTTAAAGGCAACTGGCAGAAATAATCCTAAGGATTATGGTTTTCAGATCAGCATGAATTATTTTCTTGCTCATTTTCTATTAATATAGCAAATAAATCCTTAGGTCTATTTTTTGACATCTTTAGTTCTCTGCTTCAGCTTATTTCTTGAAGATCTTGATCCAAACTTCCGAGGCTGCAGGTGAACCTTGGTACTTACGAATGTAAGTTAGGAACCCTAATAATAGTGTCTTACTGTCATATTCCTGCTGGCTTAATCATGAGGTAAAATTCTGCCTCCATGCCGGTCTTCACTTGTTGGTATGCATCTATTCCTGGAGGATCCCATCTGCAGCTGGGCTTGTGCTCCACATCTCAGCTTCCTGACCAGCCTTCTGCCTGCTGAGGGAACAGTTTTGAGTATGGTCTCCTTTACCAGCTGCTGATGGTAGCTGACAAAAAACTGTGCAGTAGATAGTGCTTAAGTCCACTGTGCAACAGTACTTGGAAAGTAGTCTGGCAGCCAAGCGGGCTGAGAAGTAGAGCACTTGAAAATCAAAGAAGTTTCAGTGCTGTACGGGCACAGTAGGAAGCAGCAGGAAAGGCGGCTCCTGCAGGGGCAGCGCAGACACTGCAGGAATTACAAGTGGCCTGAGTAAAGGTAAGGGAGCACGGCAGAAGTCGAAGAGGTAACGGTGGTCAGGGCAGCAGAGGAGAGAGAAGAGCATTGGCAGCTGCTGGGAGATAGAGCAGGGAGCAGCAGAGAAGGCGTGCCAGTGGGGCGTGCAGGTGAAGGGTGCTGTGCAAAGCCCACAGGAAGGGGTCCTGAAATGGAGAAGTTGAAATATCAGGTGTGAAATGTATCTAAAGAAGGCAGTTGAAGAGAGGAAAGTGTGAAGGAGACTTTCTTCTTTTTCTCAAATACTTCCCACTTGAGGCAAATTTTTCTTCCTTTTCCAAGAAGGAGGTTCCTTTAATCGGAAGTAAAATACTAATTTTTCCCCAGAGTCACTTTATGCCAGGTTAGGAATGGGAGCATCCCTAAGACATCAAAGGGTCAGGAAAGAGATAAAACAAAGAGCAAACGGACAACATCCATTTCCTTTAAGGGCATGGAGTTGCAGCAGGGTTCCTTTGAGCTCTTTGTCATTTGTTACTAATATCTTCATGTGTAGCCATCTGAAACTCAGAAAATTGAGTCCCAGTCCCCATCTGAATATCTGAAAGAAAGAGATGGAGATCTCAGCTGTGGAATTGGAGCAAAACTGCATGGTTTGGGGGCTTTTTAAAAGAGGGATCCAGCATTTTTGGGCAGGGTGAATATTACCCAAGTTCAACTGGTAGATTACAGCTGAGAGCTTGTAATTATGGTGTGACTACTGCTTTGACCTTGCTCAATTTTTGCTATAATAGTTTCTGCTGTACATAATCTGGGTTGATGCTTAATACCACTGATAAAACCACTTGTTTGAATGAATTAATGCATTTCTCATTAAATGAGCTCCTCATTATGTTAATCAAATCAAGCAAATCATGCTGGGTGGTTTGACCACTGTAATTAAACTTTCTTTAAAATCCACTCATTTGGCTTTTGATGAGGATTTTGATTAAACTCTTCCAGAATGTCTGGACCAAGAGCTGACAGAGAGGAATATAAGAGCTTGCACTATCAAGCAAGTCATTAATTCATTACTGAGTTACAGTAATTCCTTACTTAATTCCTTTCACCTAGCCAGAGTATATTGAAATATTTGAAAATTGGCGATGTAAAATTAAACATTTCTTACAAGTGTGCTGAGAGAACAAGTCTGTTTGCAGCTTTAAATTTAGGAACTGTGTCTCTGGAATATATAGAGGATCCAGATTAACAAGTCACAACAAATGGGAAAATACACTAGGCTGCTGTTTCCTGATGTAAAGATAAGAAGAGATACATCTTCAGAAAATTACTTTGAACACACACCAAGAGTTTTGCATGTGAAGACTGAATGAGTAAACATCTGTCTGTTTTCACCAGTGTCACTCACTTTCTCAAGTATCAGTACTGCTCAAAATAAATGCATTCCTCAAATGATACAGTATGTTTGGCATGAGGCTGGTGTGAGAACTACATTGCAAAACAGAACAAGCCAAGGCCTGCTTTCTGGCCCTGAAAATGTCCCTGCATGACTTGCATCCATGCTTCTAAGCTTTTTTCTGTGCCCAAAATAGGGTGGCTACATCCAGACTGCTCATCAATACAGTCCTTGTAAGTGGTGTGGCCCAAACCATGCTCCTGTGTTGTCCTGGGAGAGTGCTAATTCACAGAATCATAGAATATCCTGAGTTGGAAAGGACCCACAAGGATCATCAAGTTCAACTCCTGGCCCTGTACGGGACAACCCCAAGAAGCACACTCTGTGCTTGGGAGCATTGTCCAAATGCTTCTTGGACTCTGTCAGGCTTGGTTCTGTGACCACTTCCCTGGGGAGCCTGTTCCAGGGCCCAGCCACTCTCTGGGTGAAGAACCTTTTCCTGATATCCAACCTAAACCTTCCCTGGCAGAGCTTCAGGGCATTCCCTCAGGTCCTGTCACTGGTCACCAGAGAGAAGAGATCAGTGCCTGCCCCTGCACTGCCCCTCATAAGGAAGTTGTAGACTGGTGTGAGGTCTCCTCTCATTTTCCAGGATGAGGTAAGTTCCCTCAGAAACTCCTCACATGACTTCCCCTCAAGGCTCTTCACCATCTTCGTAGCCCTTCTTTGGATGCTCTCTAATAGCTTTCTATGTTTCTTGTATTGTGGGCCCAAAACTGCACACAGGACTTGAGGTGAGGCTGCACCAGTGCAGAGCAGAGCAGGAAGTTGATATAAGCCAAACCCACAAAGGTTAATGGATGCAGACTTAGGTTTGTTGCTAAATCCTGGCCTCGTCTTTTATGCCAGAATAGACATAACCAGAGAGACTTCCCTCTCCACCACTCCCCCTTCCTATCAGTGCCTTCCTCTACCTTCTCCTGAATTGCAGCCCAGTGCCCAGTCCTACCTGGCAACACCCCGTAGTGCCTTCTGCCCACACACTTAGTCGCCCACCCTGGCTTTATGTAGAGTTGGAGAGAAAGATCTAAGGCCCTTTAGAAATATGGTTTCATAAACTCTGAGATGCTCTTTGACCTTAGTTCACATTACAGCTGTCCAATTAAGCTATCACTTGGTAGACCTGAAACTGCCTGCAGAACCAGATCCTACACAGTTATGCAATTTCAGATTTTATTTACTAAGTGTTAGTCTCTGCATTGCAACTTCTTCTCATATTAATTTGTCCCTGAGTGAAAAGGATTTGTTATCAGTTCATATCCCCAAAGACATTTTAATTCCTTATCCAGAAAATGAAAGATCAGTCTCAAAAGTGAAGTGTTGAGCACTTGCAAGGACTTTGTAGATACAAAATGATGTGACAAAAATAGTGGTCACCTGGGATGAGTAGAGGAAGCTAAGGACAGAGTTGATGCAAGCAGATTTTTCAGATACAAAGTCAGTAAGACTGACCCTGAGTTTCTGGAAGAGGAATTTAGTCTTCCTAGCAGATTTGAAATTATTTAACATTTTTCAATTTGGGGAAAAATATTTCCCTTATGTTCCTAAGAAAGCCCACTAAGTTGCATAGGTATGAAATGGAATGATAACAACCAAGTGATTAAATGAAACCACTGCAAGACATAACAATGAAAAAATTGCACAAGATCAGAAGAGCCTGACTTGAATTCTTAGAGTAAGTGTAGGATGCATTAAGAGGAAGCAACACTGGAATAGTAATCTAAAGGTTTGCGTCAAAAAGAATAAGTTCTGTGACACTAATTTTCCTGAGTACTCTGTAAGACATCTGAGTTGTTCCTGGAGCCACCAGCACCAGCATTTCACTGATCATTTTCAGAATCAGCTTTGACTTTTCAGTGTAACATGTTCCAGTTTGTTTCTTGGTAAGGATGCTTTAGTCTGGAATATTTTATCTCAGTTCTCTCAAGATTTGTGCACAGAATACATACTGTTAATCCATTTCCTCTCAACAAAGGCGAGGGGGCTGTCTTCATCACAAATGAGCCACTGCTTCCCATGCTCCAGAAAGTGAATCTTGGCTCAGTGACCAGCAAGTGATTCACCAGAAACTTGGCCCAGGAGTGGAAACCTCTTTTTCTGGTCATGTGAATTCAGGCCACAAAGTTCTGTTTTAGGGCAGAAAACTCATGCTTAAAATCTCTCCAGCACCTTCTCCTTCATCGTTAGAGCTCACTTTGAAAGGACAAAAACCTGGCAACTCAGTGATGAATATTTTAAGGCTGGCAAATAACCCAGCCAAAAGCATGAGCCCCAGCTGTCAAAACATAGAAAACTTAAGCTTTACAATAAAACAGATTTCTGTTATTTCTGACTGGCTAGGATTCTTTTGCTTAGATCAAGGGCAATAAGTCATTGATCAAAATTTCTTTTTCTTCTTCACATTTTTGATGTTAGGAAATGCTTTCAAACTCCCCACAGATATTTCAAGCGCTGACTTTGCTGCCAAGCAGTCTCCGAAAGCTATTCCTTTTTTTCTCTCCTCTCCCCCCGCCTCTGCTTATCTGCCTCACAGTGCTGTCACAGGATTTCTCAAGTGTCCGCAGTGGATTTCTCTAACACTCTTTTGAGTGGTTCTGTGCTGCATTCTGTGGCCTTAAGGGGAAGCGGATCCCGGGGAAGAGAAGATGGAGAGTGCTTTAACTTCAAGAGGAAATTCAGTTTATCTACTAACTGGAGATGAAGCTGTTTGGATGCCAAGGCACGGCATTCTCCTGGCACCTGTAGAGAACTAATTTTATAGCACAGAGGACCCACGAGCTTTTGCTAAATCCTTAGTAGGCTTGAGGAAGAAAGTAGAACTGACAAAAGAAAGAGCATGCAAGGGAGCACTGGAAGCAGAAGGCTGGAGGCGTATGTGTGTGCGAGTGTGTGTCTGCGTGTGAGCATCCCAGCACTGGCGTTCCCATGGCATTCCCCTGCCTGCAGAAGAAATCATGCAGGACCAGATGGCTGGATGGGGCCAGGCTGTGGGTGGGGATGGCAAGTACGTCCTTGGATTAGTCGGGTGAAATGTAAGCGCTCTTGTGCTATCAGTGGGAGACATTGACACATTCCGCCTGTTGCGGGATCATAGGGCCAATCCCCACCCCAGACCACACAGCTCTGCAGCTGAGCATCCCCTCATGGCTTCTGCCCTCTCCCTGCCCTGCTCCTGAAGAACATGTTTTGATCTCTCATTCCCTCATGACATTAAGTTCCCAATTCCCATGCACGGGTTAAAAACCCCGGAGTGTGAATGCTGTTCCTGTGCCTGTAGTTCTCCTTTCTGCCTGAAGCAGTAACACACAGAGCTGGCATGAGCTGACATATCCCACCACTCCCAGGAAGATACGCACGAGGAAACCATTCCAGCAGAAAAACAGAGTAGGAAGCTGGATGCTTTGAAAACAATGACACAACTTGCAGTGTATCAGAGTTGGTGGCATCTTGGCATCCCACACGTTCAGAACTCATTTGTTTTCTTCAGTGGTTTTCCAACTGTGAATTCACAAGGCAGTATGTCTTAAACCACCAAGAGGCAACAGAGATTACTCACTGAGATACAAGAATTTCAAGTGCCAATGCAGTTTTTTTATGGAGACAAAGCCTGAACTTTCCTGTGAAAATTGTCTCTAATCAACTTTTCAGTGCCCATGTTTCTTTTTCTCATCACATGGGTACTGGTATTTTTCGTAGGTGGTTTAAAATACCTACAATCAGTGCAGAAATCTTTCAGCAACCTCTGCTAGAAGAATTACGTAAACCAAATGAAATTGCAGTTTCTGACAAACATCAATACTGTAGGAATAGCATGTTACAACAGTCAACAAATATCTGTGGCATGTTTCTATTTTTGTTATGTAACTTGAGGGCATAACCAAGTTATAGCAAAGGGATATTTATCTTACTTTGTACACTTTTGTTCATTATACATATTGCAGAAGCAGCATAAAGATTCACAAGCCCTCAGCCTTTCTTTTGCCAAATGGTAAAGCCACTTTAGAGTCAGTCTGGGTTGTTATTTTTTTCAACTGAATGTCTCAAGCATCTAGTAATTCCCTTCGGACCAAGTGAAGACATGGAGTCAGTACTCATCTCTGAAGGACTGAAAAAAAATGTTACTATTTTGCCCTCTGGAGAAAAGATCAGTCTGAGGAATTCAAAAAGTACACCATGCAAAAGTCACTTTTCTGACACTACATCTGCAGGCTGCCTGTAATGAATTAATATAGTGTGTCAAGCAGTCAACCTTCTAAGAAGCAATTTATTATAAAGGCAGAACTTAACCTGTTGCTTTGCCTTTTTTTGCATATATTTTGTTTGGTTCATATTCACTGACATGCTTCTGTAAGTTAAGGCTGCAGAAGCTGTAATACTAACCTTCAGTCCCAGCTCACTGTATTCAGCACACTAGAAACAGACTGGCATTGGGCTTCATCACCAGATGCCTCGGGGAGAGAAGAAGTAATTTAATACGAGTCTACGGCCAACTTATTTTGCAGTAAAGTAGATTTCCTGTGCTATAGTTTTTTTGTCCCAATTCATGATCAGTCCAGAACTAGTATATTTTAAAATGGAACTAGCTGGCTTTTTTTATGACCTCAGAGATCTCTATTCCCTCCTGTACAACGTCATGTTATTTTTCATATCTTTAGTTTTGAGACAGAAAAGGGAGGAGGTCAGGCAGGCAGATCCCATCAACACAATGGTGCCTGCTGTGGCGAGGGAAATGCATAAACTAGGCTTTGATAAGGACATAAAAGAGGGAACTGATTTTCCAACTTTTAAAATTTTTCTGGGCAGGTTTTATATCTAAGCCAGACACTCCTGGTGTGCAGACTTAGAGTGAACCTGGCTGAGAGATACAACTGGCCAGCAGAGATGGTGGCACAGGGGAGGTAGTAAGGATGGTGGCCCCAAAGCCTGGGGTGGATTTCCATTCATCTGCTGTGAGAAAGTCAGGTAGATGCCAACTACCCACCGCAGATGTCTGACTTTTCTTGAAATTGTTCCATTAAGACCATTCTGCAACTTCCCTGAACAATCCATTCCTGTCCTTTCATATTCCTCGGGCCAGAAAACTCCCTATTATCCCTCACTAATCTTTTATGGTTATAACTCAATCTTGCTTCTTCGTATCTTGCTCCAGATGGAACTGCTGATGAGCTTTCTCTTGACAGCCTTTTGCATGTTAGAGAACTAATAATGTGTTTAGTCCTTGAGAATTGTTTCAACCTCACTGAGCCCAGTTCCCAGCCTTTCTTCACAGTAATGTTTTCGAGGCCTCTGATTACACTTTCAGCTCTCCTCTGGGCAGTCTTCAGCTTGCTGGAGTCTTAAAGAGCAGTGTCCCAGAGTGGAGTTAGTGAGATCTTGTTAGTGCCAATTAGGATGGAATAAGCACTTTCCATGACTTATATGTAAGTTGTTTACAGATTAAGTTTGTCTTTTTCACAGCAGCATCTTGACTCACTCCCAGTTTGTGATCCAGTGTAACTTCTACGTCCCTTTGCATAGCTGCTGGCTGGCCAGTCACTCCTCATTTTGCATCTGTGCATTTGATTTCTTGTTCCTAAAAGTTGCATATCATGCTTGTCTTTGCAGATTTCATTATGGTGATTTGGGATAATTTCTCCATATTAGGAAAATTCTTCTGAATTCTTACTCTGTTAATCCTACTGTTGTGGATTAACCTTGGCAGGCAGCTTAGACTCACACAGCCAGTCACTCCCTGCCACAGTGGGAAGGGGGAAAGAATCCGTAAAAGTGAGAAAACTCATGGAATGAGATAAAGACACTTCAATGGGTAAAGCAAAAACTGTGCACACAAGCAAAGCAAAACAAAGAATTCACTCACCATTTCCCATCAACAGGCAGATCATCAGCCATCTTTAGGACAGCCAGGCTCTGTCACAGTAATGGTGACTTGGGATGACAAACACCATCACCCTGAATGTACCCCACTTCCTACTTCTCCCTCAGGCTTTCAGTTGCTGAGCATGACACCATATGGTCTGGTATATCCCTTTGGTCACTTAGGGTCAGCTGTCCCAGCTGTGTCCCTTCCCAACTCCTTGTGTACCCCCAGCCCCCTTGGTGGGGTGGGCGAGAGGCAGAAAGGGCCTTAACAACGTGCAAGGGCTGTTTGCTGACTTAAACAGGGTGTGTTATTACCCTTGTGTGGTCACAAATCCAAAATACAGCACCATACAAGTTACTATGAAGAAAATTAACTCTATCCCAGGATAAAAAAAAGACAGGCTAAAACCTGGACACTGCTTGTGGACTCAATCAGCTCGGTGCCTGCTACTGGTTTTAGAAGTACACTCAGTAGCTCACACAGCAAGTAATTAATGGAAAGATTGACTAGCACTGGGACTGACACAAGCCCTGATGGTACATACTTGAAATGTCCTCTTGGTTTGACAGAAAATCATTAACTGGAAAGCATTGCAAAGCAACTGGTAGCATCTGGTTATCTACAGCTGGAATTCTTGCATGAATACTGCTGAGTTAAAAAGAGGGAGACTGGAAGGGGCTCCTCAAACACACACATTGCTGTTCTAGCAGGAAGAAGTTGAAAGAACAAACCTGTTCAAGATACTCATCGTATTGCCTGCTCTGCTCTGGGAAGATTGTCAGATACAGCAAAGTAATCATAATAGAGGACCTTGAAGAAAAGTCGTGATTGCTTAACTAATGGGCTACTAATTCTGTTATCTTTATAGGCAGAGACATTCCAATCAACCAGGATCAAACTGAGGATGGGACAATTCTAAGTTAATGTTTGCCCACTCTGTTTTGTTAAAATGAAAATAAGAAAGTCTGCCAGCCTGTCGATCAACCCCTGCAGTCTTGCACCGTTATCTGACTTGTGTAAAGGGTTTTTCATCTTCATCTGTGGTAGACAGGCTCAGAGATGGAATGACAAAGCTGTCATTTCTGCTCCAATGCAGTAGTGATTTTATCTTTATACAGTTTCCATCATTTTCAGATGTGAGATATATTTGCCCAGCATCTTCACAGAAGGAAGCATTTTTAACTTATGTGTTAAAATTGACCATTTCTTTTCAATGGTTGGCAGGATTCACCATTTATTTCAGGTCACACTGGCCTCTTCTGCATCAGTCAACTACTGGCAGAGTGAAGAGGAATATGCTGTATATGTGCTGTCATTGGTAATTATTTCTGCAATAGTTGCAAATGAAAACACCAACCAGATGTCACTGCCTTATTGCATAGCACAATCCAGACATGCAACAAATTTGTGTTCAGAGAGCACTTGAGGTTACAGATGTGACTCTTTGTGTAGCCTATGTGAGATGCTTCTCAGTGGCTGCATCACTGATATTACCCTACTGTCAGCTCTGGCATAAAGAATATCCTCAGGCATCTTGGGTTACCCAAATCACTTTAAGCCTGACATTTAAGCTAACGTGTTTTGTCTCACAGTTGGGGTAGGATGAGGCAATGGAGAACATTGGCTTAGGTGGCACATGTGACAAGTGGTAATTAGTTAAATCAGTGTAACTCAGCTGCATTTCATGATATGGTCATACCTGCAGGTAATGTGTCAGGGAAAAAGAAGAGGACTAAACAGACAAATGAAGGTAGAATGGAGGGACGGGATAGCAAAGTAAAACTAGGGTTAGTGCAAAAGGAAAAAAAAGCCACAGTGTTATTGACTCCGCTTCCCTGCTTATGCCCTAATAGTTCCCTTTGCTTAGCTCTGTTTTTCATTGCTGATCCTTCTTGCTCTGCACTTTGATTTAACAAAGAGGAATTTTATATTCCTAAAGACCTGTCTTTAGTGTAGTGTATATTTAGTAAATGGGGGGGAGGGGAGGTGTATTTTTTTAAGCAGCAAAAAGGAAAAAGCAGAAGCTAGGAAAAAATGAAATACTAGTTTTTGCTGAAGAGAGGATGCTCTTACAACATGTGCTGCCAAGACTTCAGAAAGCAAGCTTTTTGCCATTGCAAAGCTCACTAGTAATTACAACCCAAGTGTTGTGGCATTTGGAAAGTGACAGTTCCTTGTTGATATTATCAAAGAAATTGTCATTTACATGCCTGGTCATTCCTCTGACACTGACAGCCACTTTCTTTGCAATACTTTAAAATTATTCTGGGATTCTTTCTTCATTTTTTTGAAGAGTATACTTGATCAGTTGATCTTCATGAGAGAAAACCACTTCAGCCATCTTAGTGTGTCCTAGGAGTAATTCACAGGGCTGCTTGGAAACATAGTAGGAGTCAAAATGCCTGTAGCCCAGCTGACAGGAGAGGCTGCAGAAACCTCAGCTGCTTTGCCTGCAAAGCTTATGCACTTCAGTAATTGATCACACATCAGTGTGCAGGACAACAGTTCTGTCCCTGTGCAAGAGACATCCCAGCGGGACCTGTGATGCCCATGGAAAAATAGCACCTGTGACTCCCTGCACACCCCTGTGTGCTGAGAGGCTGAGCTTCTCTTACGCCCAGAAAAAAAGCCATCAGCTTGAGCGTGTTAGTCATATCACTTGCTTTGTCTGAGATATGCTGTCGTGAATGTAGCAGGGAGTAGGGACAAGGCCTGATGTTTTTAATGCATGAAATAATTTGGAAATTTTGGAGGCGTGCTCGGATTTGATGCTGTGATAGCTGCCAAAACTGGAGGTCAGCCTTCAGAGAGAGCAAAATTTTCGTGCTTGTGGCTTTGATGGTGTCAGGGACCTGCTTCTAAAATGTCAGACCATCTGAGGACCATCAGGGCCCCTCTCATTCCTGTCCCTCACTCAGTCCCAGATAATTTTCAGAAATACAAGCAAGAGGAGCTTCTGCTTTGATCCCCTCTAGGCCACAGTCTATGCAGGTATGATCTATTCTGTCAGTCTCAGCTGACTCCTCAGCCTCCAGCTAAATGCATCTTTTAGGAACTGTTTCATCTTTGGAAGGAATTATTTCACTGTAACGTGTTCCAGTGTCTAGTACAAACAAATTCTGGCACTTTTGTACTGTCCACAGACAGACCTTTTTTCTCTTCCAATGGGAAATTGATTTTGAGAGAAGAATATACGTCCTATGATACCTGATTTTTTCACAAGCAATCTTCCCTCTGAGTGCAGGCCAGCCCAATACCGTGTAGTTTGTTGGAAGTGCTGAAATTACAGCCTGAGGTGGCACAGCTGCTGGAACAAGATGAGCCAAGCAGGAATAGATACATCAGGGATGAGGCACAAGATGGCCTCCACTAATCCAAACCATTTGCCCTCATGTTTCTGCTTTCCATAAAAGTACAAGTGTCACTTGCTTGTCATTTAACAAGATTACAAAGTATGGCCAAGCAATTTTAACTGTTTGCTTCTGAAACAAAATCTATCCCTTGTGAATGGGTAGAGCCAGAGCCAACTACATACAAGACTAAAGTTATGTCGAAGCACATTGTGACTTCTGCCATTGATTCTCTTTCATTCAGGTGTTCAGTGAGTGAGCTTGCTCTGGCTCTCTGCAAAATGTGAGTGTTGCTCCCAGTGCTTCCCAGGACCAATAAATCATTTTCACTTCCTTATGAGAGACAAGGAGCAGCAAGCTAACCAGTCAGTCTAAATCATCTTATTTAGAAACATTAATTTTAAGCAGTTCATCTAGCAGTTAATTTATTTGTACATCTTTTTCTCATTTCAGAATCATGTGCTGTCAGTCAAGCTGTGATAGATTATCCTCTAGTTTGAATAAATGAACCTAAAGTTTCACAAGAACGCTCATGGTCTGTCCAGCTGTTTTGCTTAAATTCTCTGGAAAGTACAGTTAGTCTGCCACAGTTGCCTAAACCATTTAGGCACCTTGATTTGTATTAAAACAAAGGTGTCACATTTCTAGGCTTCAGATTAGGTTAGGTCTTCAAGACACGGTGTATCATAATGTAGGAGACCCCCATGGTTGCTGCACAGAAGTCCTTGGCAGTAGAAAAGCAGTGCAGCTTCAGGTTAGGAAGCAAACTGGTATCCAGGAAGGAATAGGTCCTTGTTAGCCCTGTCACCTGTACTTTTGTGGCTCCTTGGTTCAGTGTGAGTGCAGGAGCCCTTGATCTGTGGTTTGCACAGCAGAGATGGAGCTGAGGAATCCAAATAGCAGTTGCAGGACTGTGAAAGTGCTCTGGGGTTGCGGTTCCCAACCCTTTGTGTCTCTTCCTTGGCTGACACTGCATCCTGATGGCTGCCTTTTGCCCTCTCTCAGACCCTTGCAGCTGAGGAAGTCTCTGAACAGCTGATTTCCCAAAGCTGAGAGGGCACAGGGGAGGGCTCATTCCTGGTTTTGTCCTGTTTCCTAAGCTTTTGCCAAAATACCTAAATTTTTTACCATAGCAATAATTCTGAGAACGTTACTGTTTTTACGATCTCTTTATAGTGAGGTGGAGTTACCCTGTATATGCTCTAAGTAGTGTTTCATTTACCTGTTGGGATTTACTGAAGCACAGTTTGGATTCATACCACTATTTTAATAGCCCTTGCTAGGTCTGTTCTCCATTAATTTGTCTAATCCCCTTTGAACCTCTTCATACTTTTGGCTTCCACAATACTATGTGCATGAAGTCTCCATTTAATTATGTGTTGTGTGAAAAAGTGCTTCCTATTTTTTGGTTTCAAGCATTTGCCTGATAATCTCATTTAGGTTCCCCCTAATTCTTGTACTGTGGGAAGTAACGGATCCATTTCCTAAGTACCTTCTCTGCAGGAAGGGATTTTGTAGGTCGGTATTTCCTGTCAGTTTTCTGCTTTCCAAGCATCCCCAAAGTATATACTTTATGCCTGTCTATGTAGGCAGTGTGGCGGGCAGGAGAGTGGAGCAGAGAGGGGAGATCTCTGTGCTTTGAGCCGAACTTCCCTTACTTGTTGTAGGATAATAGAAATCCAGTGGAGTGCTGAGCAAAGAAAGAAGCTGAATGTCAAATGTACAAGGATATCAGGCCTACTGCTTTCTTTTGAGTACCAAAGAGGTTGCTCGTGCTTCAGAGGAAGAGGTGAACTAAAATTAGGACTAAAACACATCCATCTGACCTTGGTTCTAGAGAGGGTGGGTGTTTGGAAATAAGTGGAAATGTCACACAGTCTTCATGAGAACCATGGTTTCATCACTTTGTTGTTCTTGCATTTCAGTTTATCTGTACATAATTTTGAGTTACGTCATTACAGCAGTAGTTTTCAATTCCCTGTGCTGTGTTTCGGCTATTCCCATGAAAAAGTAGCACTAAAACTGCTGCAGTATCAGTGTATCAGGTCATCTGTCCCTCATTCACTATTAACCCTGTTAGAGTCCCTTTTACCTTCTACCTCTTCCGAATTCGGCGTCCTCCAGGAAGATTAATGATAGCTGAGACTCTCTGCTTCCTCTTCAGCTGCTTTTGTTTTTTCCTTTGAGTGAGCCTTTAACTTTGCTCCAGTGTTTGAAAGATCTAATATTCCATCTAAATTGAATATTGAAATATATTTTTAGATTCCCTCTTTATCTCTTTTTGTAGTCTCTAGAGCCTTGCATCCACCTCAGTTCAACAAAAGCACATGATGAAGTGCCTATGTGCTTTGCTGTATTGGGACCTGAACACTAATTTCTTATTCTCAGTTTTGTTTTCAAAACATTTAAAATTCCCAGTCAGGTCTAGCAAGACATTTTACTTATTTTCCCCTGTTTTTAATAGTATCTATCTTCAAATGAATAATAAATAAATCTAATATTTTTGTGCACATCTGTATGCATGTTACTGTCACTGGAATTTAAAAGCTAAAGATACTATGATCCTAAAATCCTTTTTGTTTCTTGGCATGTAACATGTATACTGAGATTATAATAATAGACTTGTGGCCCAGAGCAGTTGTCTCCGTTAAAAACTGAATCTTTGGCAAGTATTTCCATACGATATATGATACTAAACTAGTCTTTCCCTAAAATCAGAAGAAATTGTGTAGTAAGTAATTGCTATTGTCTTGTTCAGTATGTCATCAATGCCTCATGAGAAATAGTGGCAAATTGCAAATGATAAATACATATCTCTTGATATTTCAGACCTGAAGCTTTCCTTTGAGACAATATTGGTTGGGAGGGTTTTGGCAGGGCTTTTTGAATGATTATCAAAATCTCAAGTCAAATAATTTTACAGATTTTAAAAACCTGGATAGCTTTTTTCCTCAGAGACATAATCCAAAATACAACCTACTGTTTCAACGCAAGCATCAATCACCAGTAGCCACGTTGGAATCAGAATAAAAATGCACTGTTCTCCAGCCACTAACTTAAATTTACTCAAACAAGCACTGACCAAGTTACACAGGCAATAAAAGTGGTGGTTTGGGGGTACTGACTGATAGATGAGTTCCTGATTTGTGAGGGCATTTGAGCCCTCGCAGGACTCAGGGCAGCATTTAAGCAGTTTTGTTTCTTTTTCCTTCATTTTTAAATGAAACCTCTTCTTCTCCCTCTGGCTCTCTTATCTATTGATGTAACTGGTGTTGCATGAGAAATTACCTCATTTCAGTGACTGGAGACAGCTTTTCTATCAGATGCAGTAAGGTTTCCTCATTTGTTTAATGAACCTGGATAGGTAGAAAATTAAGTATTAGGAGCTGCAGAGGAAGAAAACTAAACCAGAATGTTCTGTGTATTTGGGTGGTTTAAAAAAATATATCTATATTAATATAGCCAGTACACGTAATTGGTGTTTAGATTATGGCATGATTATTGCTTTGCAGACAGGGGACTCCGTTATCACTCAGTCATCAATGAAGTAGCTGCATTCTGTGCTCATCTCATCTCTGAAGCTGAAAGAAGAGCTAGTTATTATCTTCAAGTGAGTTATTAATGAGGGGAAAAATCATCCCCAATTACTGGGAAACAAAATATTTCAACATTTACATATCTCAGACTTTAATTTTGATCTAATCCTTTGTGAGTTCTTAAATTCAGATGGTATTCACTTTTCAAAACATTCTCACAGCAGCATATCAAGAGGAACTTACACCTGTCCAAGTGCTGGCTTCCCTAAGGGTATGCTTCGGGGTCGCAGAAGTGCTGCCTATCCCATCCTTGTGCTGCTAGAGACTGATTTCCTCTGAGATTCCTTCATGCTACACCATAGGAACAGAGCCTCCACTGTAAGCTTTGCCAGAGAAAAAATTATGAGTTGTCTATACTGTCTGTGTTCCCAGTCCATTTTTTTTCTTAACTAGAAGCAGCCTGGAATTTATTTGTAGGGGCTAATTTTGTTCTTTCACTTTTCTTTGAATCCTTTTGAAATTAATGGTTTGGAAGTTTTGACTCTGAATGTCCTAGAATAAAACCTGGGCAACACAAAGGTGATGATTTAAATTCAGTTAAACATGTGGGCAGTAACCAGGAGATGGGAGAAGTGCTGTCCACACTGTGAATCCATCCATCAACACAGATGTGAAGGTCTGACCTTGGCAGATTCAGGAGGTAGGGATGTCAAACACAGTTTGCAGTCAATTGGAAGTGTAGCTACTAGACAAAGAAAACTCAATAATTACACAGCTGTTTCAGTAGATTACAGATTGCCTAGAAAACAATAAAACAACCATCTGTGAATGGAAAAAAAGTGAACTATCATTCTTTTAATTCAAAAACTTCATTTCTGAAAGTCATCAGATACGTCCCCTGTAAATTTCTTATCTCTTTTCTAAAGTGACAGTCTGTAACCAATCAGTGTAGATTTCTCTACAGCATTTATGCCCATTAATGCTTCATTGATTTACAGTAAAATTGCTGAAGGATTGTCTTGAATAGACATATAAATATTAATTTCTTGTGAAGGATGGCTGCTATTACACTAAATATTAAATGAATTCATAATACTTGGACATTTGCAATAAATCACTACTGGGACTGCATACTAACATCCCATTCCTTTTTTTTTTTTTTTTTTTTTTTTTTTTTTTTTTTTTTTTTTTTTTTTTAGTATTAAAGCCATGAAAAAGGGTTGGTTGCTCCCAAAGAAATATAGAGCTTTGTAACTCTGGAATCATTAGCAAATTCCCACAGCACAAGGAGGAGTTTCAACTTAGTCCCATTTTACAGATAGAGGGAGGAGGCATGAAGTGGTTTAGGTTGAACTGCTGATCACAGAAGGTTCAAACCCAATCTGTTTCTCATGAGAGACATCACAGTAAATTATCAGTTCCTGACAGTCCTTCTTTTGCTTGAAATGCTCTGAGCAGCGTTGGCAGAGGATCTGGCCGTGTGATACCAGAAGGCTGAGAGCCAGACTCAAAGGGAGAAAGAGCTGGACATATTGTCTTATCTCCACGCACACAAAGTTGTTGGTATCAGGTCACCTCTTGTATCTTGCCCAAAGCCACGACTGGAAGGATGGTACTGCTCAGGTTTTGACTAGGCTTAGCAATTGAATTAAGTCATCTTCTCTCTTCCGAGACCACAGATCTTAGTTTCAAAAGTTTAGTAAATTGCTCAGTGGGGGCTAAAAATCAATTCTTTATTTTTCCTTTTATTAAAGTAGAACAAAGGGTAGATCAGCAAGTTCATTATAGCTTTCTGTTATCTAAGGGATAGTAGCTTAAGAGTAGAAATTTGTGCCAGGGCTAACCCTGAAGAGTGGAAGCTGTTCTTGTAAACAAAATTGAATGACTGCCAGACTCATCTGCTTTTTAGTGTGTAGGCGGGTGTGAGTGTATGCACCTCCTTCATTCCAAATATTTTTCTGTGCCTTAAATGGTCTAAGTTGTGCAAGGTTTTTCTAATGAAAACTTGCCAAGGTATTTAAATTAGAAGCAAAAATTAGAAAAGCTGCTACCACATAGGAATATTAATTGTTCGTTATACAGGGCTTTAGTTCACATAGTTACTTTGCATTTGCAAGGCTGCCAATTAAAGAGGCTCAAAGTGCTCACTGCTGCACAATAGCCGTTTCTCCAGAGCCCCACAATGGCTATTGTATTCTGTCACTGACCTCTGGACACCTTCAAATCCATATTGACACAGGATGCTGGGATCATTAGAGCTATTGTTTCAGTGTGCCACAGGGAAAGAAGAGTTTTGCAATTTCATTGAGAGCTTTAAAATTTTATATAATGATGACAGCAACATATTTCTTAATTAGACAACAAGAGAAAAACTGAAGCATTTTTTCTGGTGTTTCAGGTGAATTGCAGAATGCACACTTTCCATACAGTACCTTCCCATTGGGGAAAGAAGATATTTATCCGGGGCTTTTGGTCTGCTTTTCTGTTGTTTCCAGGGGAATTGATTTAATTTTTTTGACCTGGTGGTGCCATATGGCCAGCCTCCCTTAGCTACCATGGATTCTGCCTGGGTGAACATCTTGACAGGATGGATCCTTTCATCCTGTAAGTGCAAAACACTCTTTTAAAACATAACCAGTGGTATGCAGGAGACCAGGATCTGGATGCACAGTTCAGACTCTGCTCTTCAAAAATCAGTGGACTTGGGATCTGTGACAACAACTGTGCTTCCTTTTATCTCTTCTGTGTCTTGACATCTAAGGTATTTCTGTTTTCTTACCAGTCCATGACAGTTAAAAGAGTGCAAAAAAGAACTTTGGAAGCAGAGATACCAGATACTCCTAGTACATTTACTGTAGTAAATCCAAGCATCTTCTAAAAGCTTGCATTTATTTTATTGTAGCCTTTCTATTCTTTAAAGCTGCTTTGAGAAATTACTTCAGCAGTCAGAACATAAAAGAGCATAATTTTAAACCTTGCATGGGACATTTTGTCTACAGAGAATAAATAAATTACTGGCTTGTATTTCCAACGAGTGTTCCTGCTTGAATATAGAGAGATCGTTTCTGTTCCATAAGTCTTGCCATTTCTGGGTTTGGTTTTATCCCCTGGGATCCTATTATTGAGCAAATTATCAAATACAGCTAAACCTCACAGCCCTGAGTCTCTGAAGATAGTTTGAGTAATGGCTTGCACTTCTGACCAAAGAGTAAGAAATCTAATAGACCTTTGCAAAACTTCTTGTATCATTTTTTAAAAACGGAAAATTTACTGCACAGCATTGCTGGTTGCAACTCTAACCTAGTGTTGTGGAGCATGTACCAGAGGATAGCCAGTTTCTACACACAAAGCTCTAGCCAAAAAACTTTCAAGATGAAAGACATAGTATTTGGTATTTGTGTGTACTTGAGGTAAATGTGCAGCAGGATTTCTCACACTGTTATGAAATCCAAAAGGTCAGATGTGTTTCCTCAGTAATGCAGGCTAAACTTTTTTTTTTCCCATTAATTGAAAGGGTGCTGTTATCATCTTTTCATTTCTTTGTGTCAGAAACCCTTGTAGAACTTGGAAACCTCCCATGCACTGCCACTGCAATTGCCAGTTGTGAATTTTGTGGTCTATCTTCAAACATCAAGGTGATACCTTTACTTTAACACATGAGGGGAAGTGACCCACTTCTGGGAGGGAGACACGAATAGTTATTGGTGTGTGATGCAGGATGTGAAGGAGAGCACGTTCTGGAAAGAGCTATTAAACCAGACTCTGTATATCCATTCTCCCTACTGTAAATCTGCATCAGGTAGTAGAAGAGGCAGTAATGATGAATGCTTCTCTTGCAGTGGGCTGGGATCTGAAATCTCTCCTCAGTCTATTGTGCTTCCCAGCAGAGGTTTTTAGCCATGGGTCCTGATTTTTTACTTGTGGGATGTATCTTTGTTGAGGGACAGGATTCTCCTTGAAGAGAGAGGGCAGCGCTCTGCTTGCAGTCTTCTCTGCATGGGAAGTTTGTACCTTTGCTGTACCACTGTAGCTGCACTCTTTCAAAAGGCACATGATCACTGCCTGGATAGATTTGAAAATGGGGATACTCTTTGCAGTATGTTTGGTCCTTGCCCTACTGAATGAGTTGACACCCTTTTTGATGGGGAGGGATTTTCATAGGATCTTTATTACAGAAAGCTCAAGTTCTACCTGGATCCACCTCTATGGCAGTTTCGAGAGGTTTCCTGCCTCTCAACACTGAGGTTTTCCAAAACAAAAGCAAAGGGAGTTGATATGTCTCCTCACTGCCCATGGTTTGTTTGGTTCCTTTGCAGAAGGAGAAGAAGAGTGGGCTGTTGAAACTTCTAGCAGGAGCATCAACAAAAAAGAAGTCACGCTCCCCACCATCCGTGTCCCCCACGCACGACCCTCAGACAGCCATTGAAGGAGTTCTGCAAGGGGCAGTGGGGCCCGAGCTGTCCTCCCTCTCCAGTCACGGCAGAGCCGGCTCATGTCCTATCGAGAGTGAAATGCAAGGAGCCATGGGGCTGGAGCCTCTGCACAGGAAAACAGGCTCCTTGGATTTGAATTTTTCCATCCCTTCACCTGCCAGGCCACCCCTCTCTTCCATGGCAGCTATTCGGCCGGAGCCCAAGCCTTTGCCCCGGGAAAGGTAAGCTGTGTTTCTCCTGATGTTGCCTGCATCCACAGGGAGCATTTGGAGGAGGGATGAAAGTTTAGCTTGCTCAAGGTTTGTTGCAGTTTTGGGGTTCTGTGGATTGACTGTAGGTGGCTCAGCTATCTTTTAGGAAGACAGGGCTTCCATGCATCTGCCCCTTGAAAATCATTTGGTGCACCGTGCAGGTTTAAAGAAGTGTTTAAGAGCACCTGTCCATGACACTGTAGAGCCCTGGTCTAAATGTGGAGGACAGCAGTGCTTTCTCAGCCCAAAAGGTATAAATGCTGTTGGCAAATGCCACATTTTAAATGAGATTCCTGTATTTTAACTTAAGGACTTGACATAGTATGTCTTGTCTGGACATGTCCTGTTCTGCAATACCAAAGACTGTTTCAAATTCTTGTTGTTTAGAATACTTACAGATATGGCCATCTTCAGTGACCTGTTACCAAAATTTAGCTCATTTCTAGAAAGCGATGTGCCAGTGATTCTGGAGTTCATTTCAGCAGCCTGCTCTGCACCTTGGTACCTTGGAGTAACTGACTTTACAAATCTGAAAAAAGAATAGGAACACCAAAATACAAAATCAGGTGAAGAGAGAGGTAACTGACCAGAAAAGACATAGGGGGGCGCAGAAAAGAGATAGGTCTCCATGTGCAGAGTCACTCTGGCTTCAGGTAAATGTTTTCTACAAAACTGCAGTTTGAGAACTGCAAAGGGAATAGATAATACACAGCTACAGTGCTGTTGAAATACTTTACACTCAAAAGGTGATTCAGGAAAACGTGTTTTTTACAAAAGCATTGCATTTTCAAAAAGCCGTTCAGGGAACACTCTTGAGTTGGTATTTAAAACAATTTTGAAATAACATTAAAATCACAGAAGTTGGAAAGAAACTAGTTTTGTCTGAGTGTATGAAAGAGGCTGAAGGGAATGGACTGGGCAAGCCACCTCGCCCTGAATCCAGTTGGGATCATGAAGCAGATGATGCATAATAAGGGACATTATAGGACAGTCCATACCTTATACAGTGTTTTCCTGAATGAAGGTTGGAATTTGGTTGAGAAGCTGACCGTGACACCATAATATATTTAAACTTTTGTAAGGATTCTGGTTTGTTGCATAAAACCTCTTGCTGAGCAAACTGTACACAACCAACCCAGCAGATGCTAAGTGGATTGAAAATTGATTCACTGGCATCCAATCTAACTCTACACCAGAAATCACTGGAAAAATATTATTAATGTATGTAGTGTAGCCCAACAAGAGTGGGGTCCTGAATCTGCACTGTCAACATAAAACCTTTGCTGTTGAAGAATGAGGAGTGAAGTGGGAGGTGGGTGATGGGTAGGGCAGGTCTGCTGGTACAGAGCTAATTCAACTCCTGCTCAGGTGAACACAGTGTATTTCAGAAGAGGCAAATCTGGCGCAATGCAAAGTGGACTCAGAGAAGCATCATAAGAAAAATGGAAGATTTTAAACTATATACTTGCAATGAGAGACATTGGGAGCTCTGGCACACCTGGTAAAGAGTGTAGGAATGGCATGGTAACAGTCTATAAGAGACTGCAGTCAGGACAGACATGGGAATATTTTTACACTAGATTTGCCATTTTTTCTAAAAGAGATGCTTTTGTTCAGGTGCAGCTGTTAGACTTGAAGCAGAAATAAATACAGGCAAGTCCTTCAGCATTGTAATGAAGGCAGTGAGAGCAGACTATCACAGTAGTCTCTTGCCCTTAAAATCCATGAAAAAGCAATTTAGTAAAAGAAGTGAAAAACCAATCCCTATTTAGGCACACTTAATTTGGTCTACATCAGTTCAGATTAATGCTATAAGAAAAGTTAAATCAATATAAACCAGATTTAGCACCAGTGTAACTACATCAGTGGGCTGCTGCACCTTTAGTTAAATGTAACCATGAAAAGAAGCTGGGGAGGACAGCCCCTGACATCTCCAGAGCTGGGTGTTAATACACTGCTCTCAAAGCTTTACTATAGAGAACTCCAGACACATTATTTAATGTGCCAGGGCTAGTCCCATACCCCACAAATTTCTCAGTCCACCTCAGGGTGGTTCCCGTAGGGAAACATTTAACTGATGACTATTTTAAGTGGCAGAATAGAACCAGAGAGACAAAGGTTACCTACATTCTCTTAGCTGTGCTGGAATCAGGAGCAAATAGATTTAGAGTGCTAAAGCTGAGTAAATACTTCCAGCTGCAATATATGGTGATAAGGAAGTTACTCTGATTTTACGTATTTTGATTCCTGAGTCTTAAATCTGAAAATAAGCTATAATTGAAGTAACCATAATTATACACAGCAGGCAAGATTCTTTAATTGATTTATGAATTAACTTCCATATCATTGGTGTATCTGCATTCCTTAACTGATCATATGGGTTTTTTCATGTCTGTAATGGGAAATATTAATTACCTTCATGCACTAGGAAGGATAATGCTTAGTCCTGGAATAATCTGAGCAGATACATTAAACACTTGTCTGCTAGAAATTCATCCCACATCCATCTGTGCTCATTAAATCATCAAATTTCTCAGAAGTACCAAATCATATTTTTTTTTAAACAAATTATGGTTTTCAAACCACTTGTTCTTTTCACATCTGGCAATGGAGCAACTTGCATTCAACGTCACTCAGCTCCATATTTTGCTTGTTTGCATTTTGGTGCATTTCATCCGCACAGTAGGAGCAATTCTCTGAGAAAGAAAAGGGAGGAGAGGGAAAAAAAGGTTAGATAAACAGATTCAGATGCTGGATGAAATTTTAAAAAGCTGCAAAGCATTTCAGTACACTTAGCTGTACTTGGCTTTCTGTCTCCCAACGCCCATCTGTGCACATAGAAACAGAGCACTGAAAGGTTGGAAGAAGTAGCACATTCCTTAATATTTACGGCATTCAAAATGAGGCTCATGCAGGCAGCAGAGCACCGCTACTTTTCCTATAGAGGTTGGCTTGCAGCTCCAGCAGTCGCCACATCCAGGTTACTGATCAAACCCAGTGCATCAAGAGGTGCATTAAAGGGCTTTGATTGCTTGCAGCTCACTCACTATTTAAGGGATGAATTGCCTCTTCTGCTGCCTGAGAGTGCAGACCTTTCTGGGAGTTGCAGCCAGTAGACAGAAAGGTGAAGCAAGCAAGCTTCATCCTCTTGGAGGTGCTGTTAATACTTATACTCGCATCTTCCTTTTTTTTTTTTTTNATAGAGAGGAAAACAATTACCTTTTTCTCTTCATATTCCAAAGCCTGGCTATGGATGACTGGATTAGGAAGGAAATTGCTCCTAGCTCTCCTGTCATTTAGCCTTCATATTTGTCTGGTTTGCTGGGATAGTCAGAGCCTGTGTCTGCCTTCTGGGTGTAGTTCCCACTATCAGTTTATAAAACCACATTCCTTCAGCTGCTCTCTGCCATAAAGCATCCAGCAGTCCAAGCAGCAGAGCAGAGAAATTTCCCAGGTGGTGTCCTTGTCACTTCACGTGGCAGTGATTGACTGCCAAGTGAATACCCTGTCAGGCTGTGTGTGCCCCACACACTCTTTCCCACCTACTGCTCCATCCAGTTTCTGCTGGTGCGAGAAACGGGACCAGTACAGGGACACACTGTGGTGAGGCAGGCACTGCGCCAGAGCCTTGCCCACATCCCACCGATGCTGTGGGCTCGCAGGAGGGGTGTGCTGTGTGCCTGGCCGCACCAAAACAAAATACTTTCCTTGCCACCCCCTTCAAGAAAATGTGAGTGTACATTAAGCAAAACAGGAGAGTTGAGTGTGCATGTGTGTGTGCGTGAGTCATGTTCCCCTCGCTGCCTGGCACTGTTCCCAGAGGCGAACCTGAGTAAAACATGTCACGCGTTGTTGACTCTTTTATAGTAACTGGCACTAACTCTGCCATGTTCTATTGTGATAAAGCAGCTGTGGCCAGACTTACTGTCACGACTGGCATATCTGTACTGTGTTTCTATGGTTTTCGTGCAGCCTTCAACCAAGTCACAACCACAACAGTGCTGCAGAATAAGATGGAAACAGTAAGTTTGACCTTTAAAATAGATCCCTCCATGTTTCCATGTATCTTTCTACAAATCACTGCCACATTAGAAATTGAGCTCCCAATTCAAGGAAGCATTCAAGCATGTGCTTAATGCCCATTGACTTCAATTTTGCTGTGCTCGTATGTCTTCTTTGCCAAAAAGGAAAGCAGAAGAAGGGTTCTTTTCATTCCTGGAAAGTGATACTAGAGAAATGACCCAAGGAGTAATTTCTGACTGAACGGTGACATGTATGCATGTGGTTAAGTGCTTCTCTGAGTAGGGATACCTGCCTTAGGACTGGGAAACTAGAATCAACCATCTCAGAAATTGAATCCAGAGATATTTCCAGCAGAAAGGTAAAAGACCCAACTGAGACTTGTTCTTCGAAGGCTGCTGATTCAGACACCCTACTATGAAGAAGCAGGTTTTGGCTTGTAGTGTGCAGAGGTGCTTTGCAGGTTCTGCAATTTGCCGGTGAAAGGATGAAAAAACACAGCTCCACTGGTAAACAAGAGCAATGGCTAACTGGGCTAGATGCTCCATTGGCACTGATTATCCATTCCCTCCAAAACTAATTGTGTATCCCTAACACATAAGAGACCTGATGGAGTCACAGGACTGGACTCACACAACCTGTCTATAGCGCACGATACTTTGAGAAACAGGAACTTGCATTAAGCATTCAAATCCAAGCACTCTAAATGGGATCAGATTGGAGGTTAGCCCTGAAGACATAATTTGCCTTATTGCACATTTTCTTAAGTTTTTCTAGTTCCATCAGTGTCCTGGATACACATATTTACTCCATACTTTGGGGGGTTTTTTACAGTGTCCAGGCCCGAGTTCAGCCCTTAATTACTGATCAGTTCTGATCAATACTGTTCAGTGCCTGCCTGCACACTGACAGAGGGCCTGTGTGAGTCACTTAGACCAGACAGGACTCCTACGCAGCCAGTGTGCCTGAGATGAGTCTCTCTCTGTGGAAAGTGTGGCACGAGGCTCTGCAGCTGGAGGAGTCAGAGAAGCCACTTTCCCCACATCTGCACTACTCAGTGAATTTCGTCATGGTCACTTGCTAGAGATATTCCAACCTCTGCAAAAGGTGGGGTGGCTCCCATGTCAGAGCCTTGACTCACATCCAGAGCAGCATCTTGTGCGCTAAGTGAAACAGGCATCCTATGAGAAAAATAGTACGCAATCATATAATGAAAGATTGTAATGCAAGGCAGCAGAAGTAAAGTCATGTGCAATTTTATTTGCCTGTTTCTTCATCTCAGATGTATGAGTGTGAAACATTCGTGTTCTTTTAAGGTTGTAGATGTCTTTATGTATCTACACACATGATATTTTTAATCATTTTGCTTCTTTAAAAGAAACAAAACCAGAACTTCTGTCATGTGACAACTGTTTGAGGTTAGGAGTCTTATTTGCACCTTCCAGATTTCAGTAGGAGTAGCAAACGGAGGGCTGGGTGGGAGAGGTGTTTCTTTTGACTGTGAAAACAAGTGCTGTGAAGACAGGGGACAGTGGGATTGCAAGGTCTTTGCTGGCAGCAGAGGATGGACCTATTCCCAGCTCAGTGAGACAATTGCTGCCAGGGTGCCCATCCCACTCTCAGCCCCAGTGCCAGCCTCTACTGATGCAGTCTCCTACTTCTTGGGATGCCATGTCCCTGCCCCAGGCTCCCTCCCACCAAGGCCTTTTGCTCTCCCAGACTCAGCTCAGCAGAGCTTCCCCCCTCAGCAGCCATACCCACACCTTCTATCAGGGCCTCCAGTTCTCATCACAGTCATATTTCTTCTTCTGCTCCCAGTTTTTCTCCCATCAGCCTCCCTCTTCCTCCACCTCATCCCTTACTTTACCCCACTCTCCAGCAACTTGGGGTTTCTCTGCCCAGGTAAAACCCATCCCCTGTCCTTGCTGGTACTACTTGCAGCCTCTCGTCATGTATTATCTCTTGGGCACCAAGGACCCTTCCCAGGCCGCAGCCCATCCTGGACAGTGGCTTCCAGGGGTGAAGTGCTCAATCCAGGGATGCCACGGCAGCCAGCAGTGGGGATGTCCAACATCAAGTCTGTCCCGTAAGAGAAAAACACAAGAGGGGCCCAGTGCTAAGAAAGGAACAGAAATGCAACCTCTGAGGTCCCACAGAGCTAGGACAGCTTGGAGCATGAATCAGCAGAGATTTTACTTTCAGTGCTCATACAAGCCTAAACATGTGCCATTTTGGGGTGGTTTGAATGCTTTTAACCTGGCTGAGAGTGGGTGATTTTCTGAAGGAACACTATCCCTGGCAGACCAGGGAGACCACAGGACAGGTCTTTGCTCCCAAGTATGGGACCTGAGAGCAGTTTGTGGATGTGCTCATATGGGTCCTGCTGGTGCTGCAAAACCCCTCATGTTATTCTTGGAAGTGATGAGGCCATAGGGCTGTATGTTGGACCCTTGGCCTGATACAGCCAACTGCTATGGAGAATTTGGGCCAAAATTATTAACATTTGGCAGAATTGTAACTATATAAGACGGATTTACACAATTAACAAGAGAAAATACCAAATATTGTTAATAGTAGTCAGAGGTGGTTGCCACACTTGTCATCATAATTGTTGCCCAGCTAATTAGCATTTTTGAAAGTTGGTAATTTAGAGGTGTAATGTGGCACAGACAAAATTGACAAGACTGATATCCATCTAAACTGCCAAGCAACAGTTTGGTATAAGAAAACCTACAATTTTATAGCATCTTCTTGAAAAGGGGACAGAGGGGGAAATAAAAAGGGGAGATATAAATAGAAGTATCCCGGACTGCCTTTTTGGGAGTGAGGGAGGATGTCTGGGAGAAGAGACCTTTTCTGCCAAAAAAATACGGCTAATAGCTGTCCTTGCAATTCCATTCCAGAGGATAAGCGAGGCTGAGGTGCCACCTGGAGGTGTGGAGGGGCGGCACAGCTCCCTGTGCCAGCGTGGTGCCCGGCTGCTGCCCCTGCAGCCGCCGCCGGGCTGCTTCTCGCAGGCCCCGCTTCAAACCCCTCGTGGGGAAAGGCATCGCATCTTTCTCCATCTCTCACAGAGGAGTTCTTAACTGATTTGCAATGTCTTTCGTAGCTAGTATTTTGTTGTTCTATATCACAAACCTCATCAGTGCTATCTTGTGAGGTACTGTATTAATTAAATTTAAACCATAGCATTTAGGGTTTCCTGAATGGGAAAAGTGCCTCATTTTGTAATGCAGTGACTGAGATTTATTTTTCTAAATTGCTAAGAAGATGCTGTGTAGAACCCCTTTTATGACGGTGGGCGCATTCCTGTTGAGTGTGGTCACCTGCCTCCTCATGTGAACCATTTAGGGACTAGCAGCTCATCACTCTGAGGACGTAGTTTGGCTTTAAAAGGAGGGCTCTGTGCTTTTGGTATGACATGAGGTGCTGCCAGTCCCAGCTGGGTCTTTAGAGTGACCCTGCCCAAGAAACCACTTTTTCTGAGTTTCTGTTTCCTGACCTGCCAAAACAGTCTGTGAGTACCTCCACAGCACTCAACTAATGTTGAGGTCCAACCGTTTTTCTTTCTCAAGGCCTCTTGAGTTCCTGATGCAGAGCTCTGATGTGCTGTGATTGTGCATAAGAGTAGTGAGATCTGAAACTTGGCATCATCTTCGCTGAAATTGTTCCACTCTGATAATTTAATTAATCAACACTGCAGCTGAGTGTTTGAAATAATGTGTGCATTCATTTGCATAATGAGTGTAATTGGCAAAGCTTCATAATATAAGTGTAGCAGTTCCACAGATGATAGCTTGATAGACCATTTTCCTGCAGCCAGCCAGCAGCACACGTTTCAACCCCAGTTATTTGCTTTTCCACAGAGGAAGGAAGTGACAACTAGATTTATTAACCAAGGTATAGAGAGGATCGGCAAATTTTTGATGGCACTTGAACACATATATTTTCCATGACGGTGTTGCTGTGTCAAGATAAAAAAGCCATAGTCAGGTATTAGAACAGAACCCCTGCTCCAGAGGGAGATTAATGCTTTTCCAAGTAATGTGTTGTTTGGCTGTGGAGATGTCCAGACATAGAGTCAAAGCTGATATTTCCAGTGTCAGGTCAAAGTGGAGTGCCTAGTTTCAGAACTGCAGTCACTAGGCACCTGAGCAAAGTCTGCAAAGAAAATGGGTGACTGCCACTGGAAACCCCCTTGCTTTGGTACTTTCTCACTGGGGATGGCCTCAGGGAGTGGTCCACAGCCTCCAGGGCATGTTAAAGTCCCCAGGGACAGGATATTATGTTAAATAAATACTCACCTTGTTACAGACAGGACTCAGGCATCGGTGGCCAGGCAGCAGTTGTGGATGTATTAATTGTCAGGAGATGGGCTTTAGGTAATCAATTGGCAACTTTTAACTATCTTACTATATTCATTACATTGCAATTAGCAAGACAGTTATTGACTGTTAACCAAATGCCAGATGACTGCAAAAGTGCTGAAGGAAAAACACCCAATCGTGCAGTAGAAATATATTCCCTGCTCTGCACACAAGTGCGTTGATATAAAATGGCCCAGTCTGTGCTCTCAGAAGGACGCCTGCTGATAAGCTCTGAGTGCAGAACAGCTGTATCAGGCTCAGACACATCATTACTTCATTGAAATGAAGTGACACTTGAAAACTAAGTTCCCAGAGAGCCCTGTGAATGGTGCAGGACTGGGGCTCCCCACTGGTTTGGAGAGTGCTTTTAAAGTCACTTGATACCTCTCCATTTTAGCTTCCCTTCCAGGTTTGAGGGACCCAAAGTACATTCTCAAGAAACCTTATACGAAGAAAAATGTGAACTGCTTTAGCTAACATCTGCTCGTGTCACAGGCAGTGGGAGCATTGCAAACCCCATTTTTCATCATCAGTGGACAAGGGAAGAGAGCGTATCATATATCTGGACTTCTGTAAGGTCTTTGTCATGGTCCCTCACAACATCTCTCTCTAAATTGGAGAAGGGTGGATTTTGTGGGTGGACTGTTTGGAGGATAAGGAATTGGTTGAACAGTCACATCCAGAGGGTAGTGGTCAATGGCTCAGTGTCCCAATGGACATTGGTGACAAGTGGTGTCCCTCAGGGGTCCACACTGGGACCAGTGCTCTTCAATATCTTCGTCAATAACATAGATGGTGGGATTGAAGGCACCCTCAGGAAGTTTGCAGATGACACCAAGCTGATTTATGCAGTTGTCACACAGGCTCTGAGCAACCTGCTTGAGTTGCAAATGTCCCTGCCCCTGGCAGAGGGGTTGAACTAGAGGACCATTAAAGTCCCTTCCAGCCCAAACTGTTCTATCATTCTATGATGCTATGATGTTCAGATGGAGCAGATGCAGAGCTGAATAAGACATGTTACAGCAGAGATGCAGCACTAGGATAAAGCAGCCAAGTCCTGGCACAGGCTCAGCACACAGCTGGGAGCAGGGACACCATGAGTGGTCCATCTATTTGACAACACGTTCCTGCTTTCATGGACTGGCTCCAGAGTACATCCTGGTCAATTCTCCAGCCAAGCTCGCCAGAAATTTCCATCTTACTCAGTTTTAGTAGAAAATGTAGCTGCATTGCGTACAAGTAGTGTGCGAAAATGTAACTTATTGGTATTTCCAAAAGTTTTTTTCCCAGGATCTCTGGTACTGGTGCCCCGCTGCTCCCGTCGAGTGCAGACTAACCAAGTCTTTGCACTTCTTTCTCCAAAGGTACCGCGTTGTGGTCCCATACCCACCGCAGAGCGAGGCGGAGATTGAACTGAAGGAAGGTGACATTGTGTTTGTGCACAAGAAGCGGGAGGACGGCTGGTACAAAGGGACGTTGCAGAGGAACGGCAGGACGGGCCTCTTCCCGGGGAGCTTTGTCGAGAGCTTCTGAGGACGAATCGCCGCTCTCTCAACTGGGGAGCTTTCAGGGGAAATTGCATAGCACAAGAAGAGACAGCAGAGAGAAACTGGACTGATAACCACTGCCATTTTTATTTCCAAAGACTTCCCCCAGGCCCTTCAGTCTGCAGCTCTGGAAACACAGTGCCCTGCTGTGCTCCCGAGACCGTGTGCGGTGCATACAGTGGTATGTTGAAGTAGTGCCTTCCACCTGGAATCACAGACTGAAAGGATGCCCATCTGGACTGTAGGAACCTAAACTCTGGCTGTTAACCTTTTGTGTAAATTATAGAGAAGATATCTTTAAAAAAAATTAAAAGGAAAGCTGTTATATTGCTGTAACTTATTTGTCAGAGCTGCAGTGTTCTTATTACTGGCCTATGCAAGACGGATTTGAGAGTTCAAGGAGGTGTGCTAGGAAGCTCTTAAACTGGGATTTTGTTTCAAGGGAAGAAGAGGGGAGGGTGGAGAAAACCTCAGCTAAAGATCAGTGCATCATTGTGCAAGTAAGAATGAGGAGTCCAAAATGTTAATGTCATGCTTTCTATATACCTCAAAGATATGCTGCGCAGGTTTGTCAGTGAGTGTGTTAGTACTCAGAGTGCCACACCGCCCTGTGTCCTGGCACTGCTGCCAGGGAGGTCCTGGAGGAAGTACAGCTCCACCATTAAACTGTGGTTATTTGAGCAGAATCCCTTTTGCCTGTCTTCTGCCCGTATTATATGCAGCATGGATTTTTGTCCTTCGGTATCACTTTCCATTGCTTTTTTGTACAACGTACCTTTTTACTGTAAGAATTGCTCTACTTTATATATATTCCTACTAGATCAGACATTTCCTCTTTTTCATACATCTGGTGCTATTTTTTTTAATTGTTAAAGATTTGGTTAAACAGAGAGGCTGCAACAAGATTTGCATTCAACATACGAAATTAGAAACGTACCTGAAGATTGAGATCAGACTGCTTGTTCTTGCTTCGTAGAGGAAAAGAGAAAAAGCTGCATGGTCACCGATAAATATACTTGGGGGAGCTGCCTGTGCAATACACACGTGCTTGCTCTCTCCTACATATTTAGAGTGGCTGAAGATCCATGCTGAAGCACAGCGTTCTGTCTGGAAAGTGATAATGACTCCAGAATCGGAAGTAATTCCCAGAGGAGTCGTTTTAATTGACTTTTTCATGGCAATAAGAAGAACACTGCAGGTTCTAGCACACGCAGGGACCGTGGAGTTTTCCTCTGTCGTTGCATGACGGAGACGAGAGCTGATCTGCGACAGCAGTAATTAGTGTTATGGAAATGTGATTTCTTACTGTAGAAATGTACAGTTCTGGAGACTGTTGGATTTCTTAACATCGTCAAGCTACAATACAAACTGTATCAGGCAATATAAGCTTCCATCTACCAGGGACTTAAAGGTGCAATAAATGTAAGGTGAGTTTAGCCAGTTATTTGTATGAAAAAGAATGAGAAAAAAAGTCGTAATGCAATTGTTGAGACTATTTAAAAAGACATCGGCTCTTGAGGAGTGAATCCTGTTGAAAGGCTTTTCATAGCTGTATCCATACCTTGCCTCTGACAGCAGCTGGCTGTTTGCCAAAGCCCACACGTGGTGGGTGTTTAAAACCGTTGGAGGCACTGTAACCTGGAGATGATCTTATTGAAACAAGGAGGCCCGGTGGGTGAACATCATCACTGCGTTACCAGTATTTCATATGCGAAGGTGTAAGTTTTGTTTTCATTCAAGCCGTGTGTACTAGTACATATCAAAACCCATGCAAGTGAGCATTCCTATTTAAGTTCAGCTCTGTGACTTTGTTCTCTGTAAAATAAGTTCTTCTTGCTGTCACATGTTAACAAACCGATTCCAGAAACACAGTTCATGGCCAAGTATAGCACCTTCAAACTGGGAGGCATCACTTTCAGGGTGTTTCTTTTTATACTTGATGTTGCCGCATTTGTTGATATTCCAGATTGTAATGAGTCCGTCACTAAAAATTTAGTTACTGTTGAGAGGAAATTGCCTTTTTATAACCAATAAGAGACTGAAGAAACGTCTTCTGGAAAGACTTGCTTGAGATTAGAGCCATATCTGTTCCACTTATTTGGTCCAGGTCAGAACTGGTGTCACTGCACCTCAAGCAGTAAACTGCACAGTTAGGCAGTCAGCAATGCCAAAATGTGTGTTATTGATTCCAGTAAAATTCTGGGTTAGATCTGTCAGAGATGAGATTTTTTCTGACAACTTAAAATGGTTAAAACGCTCTTAAAATTCTGTTCCATGGTGTATTTACTACAGTCAGAAAAATGAAACAGGATGACAGCTTGCATGCTGCCTATTCTACTTAGCCAGATCTAAAATGGTTCCAGATTTTCACCTTTTTATACTTAACTCTAAGAAGACAAAAGTTGGTGTGTGAGAGTATCAAGGAAAACATGCAGATGTCATATCATTAAATCAGTGCTTTAAAATATATTTTGCAAGGAGGATGATGGTTTTTTAAATGATCAACAACCCTTCCAGTCATACCTTCTGCTAGGAAAAATATGGGGGGGAGGGAGTGGGGAGGTGTTCTATTTTGATAGCAGCTGTTTCTGGGCCCTCTTTATTGCTTATCATCACAGTTTGGGTTACTGAGTAATCTTCTTGGACAAATCACTTCCATGCCAGGAGCACAAGTATTAAGGTGAACTTAATACAGCCCAGTGATAGAAAAACATGACCCAGTGCCATTCAGAAAGTCCTGGACTGAGAGAGGTTCGACTCATACTGTGGTCTAGTTTTTACCTGTCATGCCAGGAAAAGGGGGAGGAGGGGGCATCTCCATCTCCTGCAACAGGGAGGGGAAAAGAAAGATTCCTTCTGGTGGCCTCAGTTTGTAGAATGCCAGATTTGTTCTTCTAGAAATGGGTTCGAGTAATTGAACAATTCCTTTGAACTTTGCACAGCTCAGAAAATGTTTTTGTTATACATGAATGTTAACGTGGTTTAGGAAATGCTGGCAGATAGGAGTACAAATGAACTACAATGACTGTGTTTCTGATTCTTTAAATAAAATAAGTATTAAGGCAACTTGACTGTGGTTTCTCTCTCTATTAGACAACAAGGTGAACAAGCAGTGTAAGTGGCTCTGAGGTTTGCAAAGAAAATAGGGAAGACTCTTCTGCAAACCCTGTAGTTACTCCCACATAAATAAAAACCTGTTAGGGGAAAGAGATGCCTGAACAGGAGTCAGAATCTTTGGTTCTTCTTTTGGCACATCTGGGATTTCTTCACAATCTTGAGAAGTTAACAACTTAGCTATGGAGAAGAGGTGTGTAGGTCCAGAGAAAGAGAGTGGGGACAGGCCAGGAAGAGGGAGCAAGGTGGCAAGGGTAAGGCTGCGGCACAGAGGCTAGGAGGGGAAGTGGAAGCAGAAAACTTGCAAGGAAAAGAGGAGCCTCTAACAGTGTTAATGGGCTTCGGGGGTGCTCTGAGGTCACAGGGTTGAGCAGGTTTGTAGGCAGGGAACACCCCTCTCCTCCTGCCCTGGGTAGGCTTGGGTGGCAGCAGCGTCCGTGTGTCCTCCAGGCAGCGTACAGCCAAGGAAGTGGGAGAGAGGAAGGAGCAGGTTGTACCCTGGGCTACTGAATGCCGCTTAACTCAGGTGAGGGGTGTGAGCCCGTTTTTGGACAAGGCCTGAGATTCCCATTCAGCAGCAGAGTGCGGAGCATCTGGAGAAGGAACATGAGTCCATGAGTGAGCCTGGATGTGTTTGCCTTGATTTGGCTGGGAGACGCCTCTGGGAGAGGCACCCATGGGTGGTGATTCTTTGCACAGTTAGGGAGCACATAGGGCAGGGAGGAGCGAGGCACAGCTAACTCACCAGGTCATCTGCGTGGCAGTGACACGAGTGTCCCTTTGCTGCAGCTGGATCCTGAGTCAAAGTTCTGAAACGTGGGAACAACTAGAATTTAAATGTGGGCAGGCAACACCTCTCCCTTGGCCAGGCCTTGCTGGCTGCCCTGTCTGACGAGCAGTGTGGTGCAAAACACTGCACAGAGGAGCCTGCCAGCTACTTCCAATCTGGTCTGGAGTGCCAGTCCCCTCCACACCTTGCCAGGTCCTGTTCCTCTGGCATTTCTCGGTCCCCTGCTGCCAGCACATACCGCACACCTCACCCAGCCTTTGTACTGCATGTCGCCCCGTGCTTCTGCTCCAGTGCCTGATAGAAATTTAGGCCACATTTTGAAAGAAAAATAATCATTGTAAAATGGTTACACGGTTTGACTGTTCCTAAACGCTCATGGAGAGCAGAACCACCTGGACAACATCTGCAGGGCTTTCCTGCAGCCAAAAGCTCTTCCTGACATCAGCAGCTCCTTATACATGGTGAACCTGGCAGCTACATGGCTTGGTTAGTTGGTGCCAAACCAAATAAATGAGCTGTACTGGAAGGGAAGCCAAGAGGTGATACAGTCTGGAGAAGGCCCTGTCTTCACGCCCCAGCCTTTCATGTAGCAAAAATAACTTTCCAAGTGGCCACAGATGTATTTCCAGTCACTGGGGCATGGGTGTCTCCCCTCCCTTCAGAAAACCACTTGATTTTTCTCAGTCACCAAGCAGCACCACCTGCCCCACGGTGCCGCAGAGGAGCCACAAGCCAGGACACCAGGGTGGTCCCTTTGCAGCACGTGCCAGACAGCCTGTGTGAGTCCCCCACGTTTACAGTACAGCTCAGTTGCAGGTGAGCCCACCCCTACCTGGGTCTCTTCTTTGCTCCCTAAGGAGACCCCAGCAGTCCCAGGGAAAGAGCCAGCATCCTGCTGGCTTGGCCAAGGAGTCCCTCAAAGCTGTTTCCAACACAAATGCCTCTTTTGCATGAGCCAAGATGCAACACAGTGTTTTTGCAAAGGCAATAGAACGGTCTTGCACACAGGATTATGAGCTTTGTGACCTCCTGTGTGACGCACACATGTGTGTGCAGAAAAGCCCATGAGCAAGGAGCAGTGCCAGGGAGCAGGGCTGCACTGGTGCTACCTGCCCACCTCTCAGAGAGGGCACTGCAGAGGAGAGGAGAGGAGAGGAGAGGACTGGCTTTTTAGTTAAGGGCGAGTGTCCTCGGGGGAAATGCCTTGCCTGGGGAAACCTTGGGCTGGTCAATGCCATCAGTGCTGTGCTCCAGCAAACGACAGGAGTGAGTGATGGGGGAGCTGCCTTTGGTGGAGAGGTTGCTGTCATGCATGGAGTCCTCATGGGGAGCACAGGAGTGATGGGGAGCACAGCTAAGTAAGGGGGCACAGGATAAATGAAGTCATTAAGACAGGAAGGAAGGGAGAAGTGTCTTCAACTTACTGTCAGAGAAGGAAAGCATATTACATTTGTGTTCTGCATCCGCACAAGGGCTTGGTAGAGCTCCTGTCAGTCCTGTCAGTGTGTGCAACCCCCCAGCCAGCCCCAGGAGTGCAGCTGTGGGGTGCGTGTGGCAGGAGTGGAGGGCAATGCCATGGCCAGGAGGGCATGTCCTCTGCCATCCCACCTGGCCAAGGACGGCCACAATGAGTGCTTAAGGGCCAGGGTCCCCAAGGATGGCACAGGCACAGCCCAGGGGACTGGAGACAGGGCAGTGCCTGACAGTGCATCCCCAGCTGCTCAGTGGACACACGCCCAAGGAAACCCACTGGGATCTGTGGCTCTGCCACTGAATCAGGCTGGGAGTCTAAGTCCGACACATCCCTGGCCCAGGGGTGGTGACCCTGCCCCACATCACTGCTGCCTCCACGAAGCACTTGGCTCTCACGTGTGATGCTGCACAGCCAAGGGGTCTGGGAGCTGCCTCCACACCTTTCTCCCCAGCAACAGCAGAAAGGCATTCCCTTTCTCTTCCTCACGGGTATGTCGAATTTGCCCTACAGCTGCCCACTGGAAAATCAGCCTTGAAGGCAGGAGGGGGATTTGTTAAGGTTTTTCCCTCTCCCCTCCCCAGATAATTGTCTGGGATCTGCATTAATGGAAACATAAATTGACTGCCACTCTGCTAAATGACAATCAGGTTTTGTTTGACAGAGCTAGGAAGTATCTTATCCTGAACATTGGCACCAAACAATCTAAATGCAAATTGCAAAATGTTTGGGGGTAAGGAGGCTGTTTATCTTCTGATGAGGTTATATAATAATGCAGAGGGGGGAGAGAATTGCCTTTCAGTTCCTAAAGGCTATCAAAATGTGTGATGGTTAAACCGTGGGGCCAGTGTTTACATATTATTTTAATGGAGCAGATTCAGTTATTTGGCATGGATTTTCTTTTAACAAATCACTTTTTTAAACAAGATGCAGCACGGCAGCATTTCAACCACATTTCAGCAATTCTCAGGCACCCAGGTTAGCGTGGAAAATGACAGAGCAGCCATCATTTTAATCCTGTTATGTCTATTGCTCCCAGCTTGTTCTCCTCTGATGAAACACACTGCTGTGCCTCGAAGAGGCAGAAAAACATTTGCTGCACTCGTGGCCTATTTCTCTTGTTAGATTACCAGGTTTATACGTGCCAGCACCGCTCAGGTATCTCCAATGCTCCTACACAGGAACAGTTACAGGACACAGCTGAAAAAGTGAAATGCAACCGTGACCAGCTGCTTCTGGAGACACCACCATGTGCTGGGGTTACTTCTCATGCTGGATGCCCCACGCTGGATATGCAGCAGCTTTTGTGCCAGTTGGTTGTAAAAGAAAAGTCACTGCAAAAGTCAAAACTTTCAGACCTGCTCAGCACAGCACTCCTGCACAACGCTCCACACTACTGGGGCACCACACCACATGGGCAGTGCCCATGCTGGAGTCTTGTACCATGTGGCATTTCCACAGGGAAATTGTTTTCTTTTGTCTTGTCCTGGGAGGGAAGAGGTGTCCGTAGCAGCTCAGGGGGTTCAATAACTCGAAGCTCTCTGCAGCTCGCAGAAATGGTTTCCCTGAAGTTTTTCCACTCCAAGTTTGTAATCTAATCTTCTCGGAGCTTGATTTAGACTTCTGCATTTCTCCATAAATTAAGAAACAGGCTTGAGTTTACTCCAAGAGTTTTGCTCATCTGGGAGGCAAGGGAAGGAAAGGATTAATGTGTCATTTTTATTTTCCAATTTAAATATGTCTCATACAGAAAAATGAGCATGAATCTCTGCAAGGCAGGAAAAAAGCAATAGATCTGTGAAAGTGACACGAGTTGTGTGTGTATAAATTGTTGGGCCTGTAGACTACTTGGTGTAGACCAGCCAAATAACTCACACAAATCTATGAATAAAAGGACACTTGAACGTAAGTGGATACAACAGGAAAGGCCATGATAAGCTGGATTTGTAGAAAGGGAAATCAGTGAGTAGTGACTGTAGCCCCATTTAGGAGGGGGTAGCCAGGATTTTAGTTTCACCCACTGTCACTATGACAGAGACCTTTAGGGACCAGCCAGGGCATCCCTTGAAAGGGACTCACTGAGCCACGGGAGAAGAAGGACTACGGGGAGTTTCGCAAATTCGACGAATTTTAGAACGCTTGTTTAGCTTACTGTTGTTAGAAAACACAGCAGGTGATTTTCCAGAAGCTTTGGTGACGTGGCTGACAACCTGCAGCTCTCAGGAGCAGCAGAGATGAGGGACAGATGGTGGTCATTGCTCCACAAGTTGAACCCAGGGTGTGACCCTTGGGGTGTCCTGTGCAGGGCCTGGAGTTGGACTCGATGATCCTTATGGGTCCCTTCCAGCTTGGCTTATTCTGTGAACATTCTGTGAGCACATGACAGGCTTTGCCTCCATTACTGTGATAAATACACATATATATAACACATAAACCACACACATGTATATGTGCATTTACGTACACATCTGTTTATGCACATCACCATCACTCCTTTAGTACCAGATAAGAGCCAGGCATTCTTGCTGAGCTGCAGGCCATCTTGACTGATATCATTTAAGCTGTGAGCACAGAGCTACCTGTGTTTGCAACTAGAGCACGGGGTGCATTGGAAGAGTTTCAGACATCAGCTGTAAAGCAATACCAGGAACTTGAGGAAAACCACCCCAAGGTCTGAGCTGTGAGTGACTCCCTTGTCTGAAGGGCATGGCTATTCTGGCAGCTTCTGAATTTCCTCTGGTGACCTCCCACCAGTTTAGAGATGCAGCAATAGGATCCATTTAAGAAATCATCCAATGCCCAAATCTATTAATGTCAGAGGACTCTGGAACAGGTACTTTATAAGGAAACAGAAGCAAAAAAATGAAGTCCTCCTTTCTTCAATTCTCCAGTCCTCACAGAAGAGCTCTTAATTAAATAGAGCAGCACTCATTCAGATTTAAAGGCAGTAACGTATTCTTGAGCATTTCCCATGGCTTAATATGAGGAGCAGTTGCCATATTGTACCTCCATCCATTTACCCTGACCATAGGACAGGGTAATTGCTCTGTAAATTCATACCAAATTAATGCTAGATTTTGCCCAAGACAGTTTGTTAAAAGCACTGTTTTGCTTTGTCTAAATACTCATTAGCTGAGAGGGGGGAGCACAAGAAAGCCAGGGAGAGTCACTGGGGTGGGGAGGATCGGGTCTGGCAGTGTCTGGTTATTTATATGAAGCGGAGAGCCGGTGAGTGCCCCGAGGCACCTTCCAGCCTCCACATTCCCCATCCCAGGGGTCAGACACTCTGCTGGGAGGGGCGCCAGCAGCTTAGGAGGTTGTCCCAAGGACATGGAGAATCACATCACTGCCTCAATACTGGCTGGTGCCTGAAGCAAAACCACCCTAGACATGGCTGGATACCCCAGCAGCTGGTGGGGCAACATCTCCCACCACCCCTTCAGTACTGCCAGGCAACTCCTGAGGTTCAGCACAACCATGAAGGAATGAAGCAGCCCACAGCACTTTGGCCCAGCCCCAGGAGTGCTGAGATAGGGCTCATCTATTAATAACACGGCTCCTTCCCTGTCGCCCCCTCCCTGTGCCACCTCAGGCAGCGGCAGGGTGCGGGTCAGGTCAGGTCAGTGTTTGAGCCCCTGGGCAGCGCTGGCTCAGACACCAGCCTGCGGGCACCCACCAGCCCAGACACAGCTGTCACTGCCACTGAGCCACGTCATCCCTGGGGGGCTCAGTCCCAAATTACGACTGCGAAATGTGGGCATCCAAGCCCTCTCTGGGCTGTACGGTGGGGTGCACGCCAGGGCCACTGCTGGCATGGCTGCAGCTTGAGGAGGAGCTCCCAGGTCAGCCAATTTTCTCACCAACTACTTCAGGTTCACACAGATGCAGAGAAGCTTTCATCATGCAGAAAAGGCTGCTCTTCCCAGCAATGAGCAGAGGAAAGTGCACTCTGGAACCCCTCTACTGAAGCATCCTGCAGTGCTGGCAGCAGTGCAGGCTGGTCTCACAGCCCTGCAGCCCGTGATGATGCCCAGCACTGCATCCCCCCCGTTCAGCGCAGCCCTGGCAGGATGCAAGGATGCAATCTCAGTGGGTGATGGTGGGACAAGAGAGCTGCTGGTCCACTCTTGCTGGGGCACGGCCAAAGCTCAGGAAGGGACACCCACCCAGTACCTCATTAGTCATGAATTACTCTTGGTAGATGGTTATAAAGTGATTTATTTTGTCATTAGCCTTATCTTGCTTTCTAAAGCTGACTTAGTTTCTAAACTATATTCATTTTTGCACTTCCATTAATCTCCTTGGTTTGATAGACTAAATTAACCTTTTTTAGGACAAATGAAATTTCTTTTAACTTTTTTGTGGTCAAACAAATTCAGGGGAATTTTTCCCCCTCAGTTATACTTTACTGAAATAGCGAAATTATACCTGTGTGCATCTCTGTAATCCAAGCATTGGGGATTTTTTTTTTTCCTGAGGCCTCTGCTAATTTTTGTACTGAAGCCTTCCTACCACATCCCAGATGTTAATAAAATTGGAAATGAGCCGCACGAAGAATGCAAGAGAGACAGAAAAAACCACGATGAGGGACGGTCCCTCATATCAATAAAATCTGCCACATTTCTCCAGGCAGTGTGTGAAATATAGCGGGCACATAATCCACACGGCAATAAAAGGCTGCCACATGCCTCCCCAGCACCCGGGGAGCTATCATTTTCAATTAGGAACAAAAGCCTCTGGCATGTGACAGCAGCAGCAGAAGAACTGAACGCAGTTAAGGCAAAATTTAGTTTCATTACGGCTTGATGCCGATTACAGTTTTTTCTTTGTTTTCTCACTGAGCCCCTCTGTCATCGTGCTGGAGGAAGCGTGGCAGCACAGGCTTTTCTAATGGCTTGAGCACAACCAGAAATGAGTCGAGGAGACCCTAAAATGATGTTTTTAAGAGGACTGCAGCACACACCTTTGCAGCAAAATGGGCTTTGGGCTTGATTTTAGCTCCTTTAAGCCATCACTTTTCCTTGGGCCAAACTGTGATAATATGCATTTAAAAATCCACTCTTGGTGCCCGCTCCTTTCCTTCTGCTGACAGCATCAAGTGCTCATATGATGTAGCAGTAAAGTGAAGGAAGGCACTGTGCCAGGCGTGCCCCAGAATTAATAAAATTACAGCAAATCCAATATATTAGTCAGAACACATCTCTTTCATGTCTCACTTAAATCTCCATCATACCTTTATAAGTATAGCTCAGTTTTTACCTCAGGTTTTCAGAAGTTAATCGGTTACAACACTGCCTTGCGTTCACTGAAGTATTTCTTATGTTTTTAAAAGAATACATTTTGCAACCTATTTCTAAATAGTTCATTTTTTGAAGTGTGTCAAATTTATTTCTTCTCCTTCTGTTTTCCTTTTTCCGGATGTTTATGAAGTCTTTTCAACACAGGGAGAGAGATGTGAGCTCAGATCAGCCTCTGCCACTGCCATGCCTGACCCTGGCTGAGCCGAACCTGGCTGAGCCCACCCCATGCTTTTGCATGCTTTTCTTGGGTTTGCTCTGGGCTCAGCAGGAGCTGAGGCACACGGGGGGAAGTGGAGTGGCTGGCAGGGCTGTTCCAGCACCGGGAGGATGCCCAGTGAGAGTGCAGCTCTGGCCCAAGGATGCCGGGGCTGCCAGTGGCTGACACAGAGCCGTGAGTGCCGGCAGTGGGGCAGGGCGACGAGCACCCCTCTGCCACCAGACCCACAGCCCCAGCTAGGTCTGCAAGTAAGCCATGGTTATTCTTCACCTGCTGGTGTGTCCTGCTGTGTTCTGCTTCTGCACCATTGGTTTTTTCCTTCCTCCTGCTCAGCCCATTTCTGTCCTCCATCCCTTGTGGCCCCAAAGCTACTGCAACTCCAACCCTTATCCAAGACCACGGGACCTGTGAAGCCTTACAGACACAAAGCAGACAAGCACGTCCACCAGCAACAAGCACAAAAGAGCTCCTGGCTACTAATGTTTTTATCCAGCTCTTGTGAAAATATAAGGGTAGAAAAACATTAAAGAAGTGCTCTTCCTGCTCTAATCTGCCATGTGGGGAATTATCGTATTTTATGCATCCAGTACAAAGTGCTTTACCTCTGAAGCAATGGATATGTATGCACAGACTCACCCATGTAAAACTGCCCACAGCCCTGGCTCTTATCACCTACTCAATTTTTGTGCAAGCCTAAAGGGAGCTCCAGCCCTGAGACAGCAATTATCCATTATCCCATGTCTTACAAAACGACAGAAATTGAGTCTTTGATAGGTGCTCATATTAGGCCCAGAAAGATTATTTTCTAGCACTCCTGGCCACAGGGAAATGTCCTTGTTTCAGAGCTAAACATGAAGAGAGATCCCAGGGCCCATGTGGATCACAGAATCATAAAATCCTGAGTGGGAAGAGATCCATAGGGATCATCACATCCACCTCTTGGCCTCACACAGGACAGCCCAAGAATGACACCATGTGCCTGAAAGTGTTGTCCAAACGCTTCTTGAACTCTGTCAGGCTTGGTGCTGTGACCACCTCCCTGGGCAATCTGTTCCAGTGCCCAAATACCCTCTGGGTGAAGAACCTTTTCCTGATACCCAACCTAAACCTGTCCTAAACAACTTCAGGCCATTGCCTCAGGTCCTGTCACTGGCCACCAGAGAGAAGAGATCAGTGTCTGCCCCTCTGCTTCCCCTTGTGAAGAAGCTACAGAAAGCTATGAGGTCTCCCCTCAATCTTCTCTTCTCTAGGCTGAACAAACCAAGTGACCTCAGCCAGGGAAGAGCAGGGAAGAAGGTTTAAATCCCAAGTTTATCCCATCTCAATTACTACATAAATACACTCTCATATAGCTAGTCTGGAATCTCCAAGCACCAGAAAAGGCTAAAAGCTCTCTCTGATAGCAACAGTTCCAGCAGAGCTGTCTACCCCTTGCATCAGGGTTTCAGGCTGGGTCAGGAGGGGTTGGAGAACCCCCACTCCTCAGGTGTCCCTCAGGGCTAATCCAGCTTTTCACACCAGTGGCATGCAGATGGCCCAGCCTGAATGCCCACCCAGCTGCTCAGAGCTGAGCCAGCTGTGCCACGCTCGTCAGCAGGAGCACAAGGCACAGCCTCACGCCCTTGGCTGTCAGGCAGGCACCCGCCAGCTTGTCACTGCTTCATTCCTTCAGGGCACACAGCAGAGGAGCAGCCTAGTGGGGAACACGTGTCCTGGCGCACATCCGAGCTGATGTCAAGCTCATGTCTTCTCATTAGTCTTTACAGGAGAGAGCATGCTGCATTTGGAGCCAATATGGAGCCAGGAGGTGTTACAGCCACAAGTGAGCACAGAGAAATGACACAACAGGGCCTGAAAAGTTTACAAACCCTGCACAAAGCATAACTGAAGGATAACCTGGAGAAGGTGCAAGCCAATATTCCTGGGGAAAATAATCAAACCTGGAGACATTTCATGGAGGAGGCACTCAGAAAGCAAGGGCTAATATATGCCTGCAAAGCAAGAGATGAAGAATGAGCATGTGCCATGTGTGAAAGAGGGCAAACAGGAGCCTGGAAGAGCTTTTCTCAGTGGGAATTACACAGCACTAAAAGCATGGGGTCATATTGCAGTTTTAAGGACACTGAGATCCATATTTAATTTCTGCACAGTCGATCCTGCGATAGCACTGTCTGCAGGGAAGGATGCAGAAATCCCTCCCTGCCCCTGGGCAAGAGCTCTGCCTTGCTAAGAACCATGGTGCAAGGGGCCACAGGCAGCTCCATGGCAGCCAGGTGCCCCCAGAAAGGTGCCACCAGCACTGCAGGGCTTCTTCCCTCCTGCTGCTTTCGTTTGGGTGCCGTGGCACACGGTGCTGTGCTGCAGAGGTGACAGACTGTGCAACAGTGCCTAAAAAAGTAGTGATTGGATAAATGAGCAAACCCTCCCAAGCAGGACTCGGCAAGCTCTTATGTTCAAAACTTTTCCAAAAGGATGGCAAATGTTACTTCTTGTCCATGCTGCATTTGCATTACATGAACCAAAAGCTTGCTGTTAATCATCACGTGCCTGCACTGCATTCCCAGGGAAGAGTCCCATCCCTCCAGGGCAGATCGTACAGCTGCATCAGCCCTGCTGCCAGCAGCTCCCTGGCAGGCTGCAGACACTAAGGCAAGGGGATAAGACCCTTATGACCTACAAATGAAATCACAGAGAGGCATGGAAAGAAAAAGCAAGCTGGTGCTGGAATGGGAACCAACAGAGAGACACAGATTACTTTTCTCTTTGCTAAAAGGCTCGGGTTTAATCCCCAAATTTTTTGAAAATTAGCCTCAAGGTAAATATATCCTTTGAAAATCAGCCCCTTCCCTGCTGCCCCAGCTGAGCAATTGGGGCATTTATCTGAAGAGCAAAGAGGTAGTCACAGCCTTCATTTCTTCCTGAGTGAAGACGGAGCTGTTTCATCAGGCTCTGAGGATGTTCCTCCAGCCACCAAGCAAGGCTGAGGCTCAGCCATCCTGCAGAGCACCTGGCACGAGCAGTGTCCCTTGCTGCCTAGCCCAGATCCTGTTCACGCCAGAGCACCATCAGGATGCCCAAGGCATTAACACGCGAGCCCAGAACAAATCCTCTCCGGCAGTTTGAAGGATAAACTTCACACAGCAGATGAGTGTTGAGACCACAATGACCCTCTCATGCCAGAGAACAAAATGTTTCATTGTGTCCAGAGGAGCAGTTTGTGCACAATGAAATGAAATTACATGCTTTATTTCACTGGGTTTTGTTAAGAAAGGAGAAGAAAGAGCCTTCTCTTCAGGGTTCTATAACAGCCAGGACTCAAGTATTGCCTTTGACAGAAAGAGGAAATACTACTCCTGCCACTGCTGAATCTCAGCTGGTGAACGTTTTCCTTCCATTGTCTCTAACATTCACTGCAACAGAACTAATCCTGTCCTAATGTGCCTCTTTAAGAGGATCAGACATCACCCACTCCAACTCCAGAAGAAGTCATGTCAGAAATCCAAGATGGAAGTTCTTTCTTCTAAATACAGAGTTTTCTGTTGTCTTACCTGTTTATAGCTGCACTTTTAATCTCTGCTTTGATCTACTTCCAAACCCATCCTCAGACACCACAGGAAGCAGTGAGCATCTGCACGGTGCCTGACAGAGCCAAGGTGCCTTCCAGCTCCAGTGTCAACACAGCAGGACAGGGACATCAGCTGTGCAGTTTTTACTTTGAAGGGTATTTTTTGGATGTAAACCACTGAGCATATTACCAAAAAGCATTCTTTTGAACCTAGGTAATGCACATATTCAGCTTTAAGGCTGAGAACCTTCACCAGATTTAGTGAGCAAGCAGCTAAGATGAAAGAGGAAGGGTATGCTGTTATGTCTAGAATTAAAAGAAAATAAAACGTGCAATGATAAAACACACTGTTAAACTGGTTTAAATCAAAATAATCCCTGGTGTGTTTGACAACTAAGATGAGACAGAAAAATCTCAAGAGCCTCCCACATCCAAGCATTAGAACATACTGTTTCAAACTCCCACCTTGGGAAGGTCAGGGTTCTCCCGACCATCACACCACGCCCACCCCAGCCGCTCTCCCCTCAGCCCCGGGTTGCTCATGCTGAAAACTTCATCCCTGCCAGCCACCTTTCTACATCCCACGCTGCCGAATCCCTCCTGCCACTCCACTCTCACGGACTACAAACTGCCTGAGGATTTCCATTCTGGCTGCTTCTGAGGAGTAAAATCCTGACAATCCTTTAATTTTCGCTTTATAAAGTGAGGCTTTCACAGCTTTCCTTTGCTTGGGGCTTTGTTTTTATGCTTCAACATAATTTTTGGCTGGCAGCAGGAAACAGATTCAGGAGCTCCATCCTCTCTGGGGTGATCATGTAGCACCCCTCACTGGCAGCTTCCACAAAATGGCCTTTAAAATACAAAGAGAAGAAATAAACCCAAAAATGTACCAAATAGAAGTTCCAGAGAAACGCGGACTGACAGCAACCACAATATACCTTTCCCTCCTCATTTCGAAGAAATTACATTTCCAAGACAATTGTAATATTTTTTAAAAACCAGTCTTTCCTGGTTTTTTAAAACACAGATCTGGTGTTTCAAAAAATAGAAGTCCTGAGTCTCGTATCTATTTTTTTTCTGTGCAGCTACATGGAAACATTTTATTTGAAGAATCCTTTTAGTAAGTCATTAACTGGGTTCCAACTGTTGAAGGTGAGCAGATTAAGGATGATACAAAAATACACATCCAGAGGACACTTCAGTTGGTGTCTCTCTTACATTTGCCACAGTTACAAGATTAGGGATAATTTTGCAGTATTTGTGTAGTCTTGACTGAATGCTGGCCAGAGTAAAATTAATTTATTTGAAATCACACACATCTGTAAATTCCTCTGCAGTTCTGGATGGGCTGCGTGCCACTTTTAGTACATTTCAAGTTCATTTCAAACCAAACAGGAAATACTTTCTTTTTCCTATTCAGTTAAACTCACCAGTGCACCTGCAGCCTCCCAGGTTGCACAAGGCAGGGCCCAGAAACTTCTGCATGGGGGTTTTGTCTTTCTGTTAGAGGGCAGGGAATTTATTGCTTCAGGTATTACGTTCTGAGATATGACATTTGTATTACTGCACCTTATAAAAATTTTAAAGCTGTAAATAATCTTTTAGAAGCACATAAGGATTGTATGGGCTTTTTTTTAAACATCCTATCCAGGCAAATTTCCAAACACAGCTTTTAGCAACAGGCATATTAGGCTGTAATTCCTTTATTTGCCTGCTTAAAGTGACAGCAGCCTCAGCCAACTCTTTGCAGCAACTGCTAATTCACAACTTGCAGTGCAGTACCTTTACTTATTGATCCAGTAAGTTCTGCCAATATACCAACTCCATTATATCATCCCATAAAACTCTAGAGGAACACTCCTGACCTCGCAGGCACAGAACAGCACATTCGAAACACACAACTGACATGCCAGCCCTTACTGGGGCAATCTGCTGTGCCACCCACCATAGTTACATTTCACTTACCAAGAATATTATCAGCAGTGCCCTCAGGTTATTGTGATCTTTAGTTACTGTGATCATATTTTCAATGACTGGCAGCTCCCAGGGCCAGAGTGCTGCCTTCCCAGAAACAGAAGTTTGAGATAGAGTTTGTTAAAAGTGGTTTTTCTTTTTTTTTTTTAACTTCTGATGACTCCAGAGCCTCCAAGAAGTCACACATAAAACAATTGCCTTCCCAAAGATCACTGTCACTCAGCAACCAGAGAAAGCCCTGCCCTGTAGGAAACTACAGGAAATACATTCACAAATTATTTCAGAGTGTGACGAGTTTTAAAGTCAGCCCCTTGCTCTGCCAAACTCGGAGAAGGGATTTGAAATGAGCGTTCTCACGTTTCAGACACTGAACTTGTCCACCAGGCTAAGGAATTTTTGAGAAACTGTATTCACACTGGAGCAATGAGCAAAATCTGACATGAACTTGAACTGAGAATTTTTTTTTTTTCTTTCAGGATCAATGCATACTTTACCAACTAAATAAAGTTGGAAAGGGCCAGCAAGATGGACTGACAACTCAGGATAAATTATGTATCAGGGAAGCCTCTCCTCTGATGAGGACACACTCAGACAGTTCAGGTCCGCACCATGGACCACATTCCTTCAGGAAACCCAGTATGGTTTAGGAGATGTTAAACATGTATGTGAGTTCCTCTCTAAAACCCAAGTGGCTGGGAAATCGAGATGCAACAGCACAAATCATTGAAATTTTGTATTTAGGGAAACCCAGGTCTCATATAAACCGAACCCAAATGAGTCAGAATTCAGAATGCATTCTCCTCCTTACATAGATCGCTCTTCACAAAAGCTCTTCTGTTTTATTTATCAGTCAAAATAACAGTAGGATTGAGATCTATGTACAAGTTCAGGGAGCAGAGGCCTGTGCTTTGTACCAGCAAAGGATGTTAGCCCAGGTACCTAGACCACCACAGATTTCCTGTGGGACTGTAACTACACATTAAAAACTATGATGTATTTACTTCCATGTCTCATTTTCACTGACTGGGTGAAAATAAAAGAAATCTAAATATGCTTAAAAATCTGAGCCCTGCCCACTGTGGATCTCATTTTCCAATGCAGTATCTTTTAACTTCTTAGTGTATTATGTGAGAATGAATACAATGAAGATTGAGAAGCAGTCAGAAGGTACTCTAACTTGCCTAAGAGATTTCTTCCCTTGAGAAGTTACCACAGGCAAAAAGAACTTCTGTAACTTTGGAGACAAAATGCACATGCCAATCTCAAACCCCACCAGGACAGGCAATGGAATTATTTCTCACATGTAGGTATTTGCACTGCACATTTGAACATTTTAAATTATTAGAGGTATATATTGATTTGACCTTGGGGCAAAGCTTGGATGTCATTCATCTACTGTGAACACAGCCATACACCAGCCCTGGTATTTTGCATTCCTCTGCACAGTGCATCCGTACTGCCTGCTGTGTTTCTAGATGGTACCTGGTATGAATTTTTCACCAGAGCCTGCAAGTCAAATGAGTCCTGTCACACCCCATGATGTGATGGGGGTAACAAATGTTTGAGGAAAGGCTGTGACAGAGTTCTATGTGTCCTGTCTGCCTGGCTGCTCACACACCTTGTCAGCTGGACAGGCCAAAATGCACTGGGACTGTTGTTTCCCCAGAAGCTAAAAGGACTGAGCATCTTCACACTGCCAGCACAAGTGGGAATGGAACTCAGTCTCTGGATTTCCCCAAACTTACCAATGAAACCAAAGTAGAAGCCGTGAAAACCAGCTGTGCAAACACCAGCATCTTGTCATGGTCTTTCTAAATATGCCATTTATTTTCTCTTCTCTCCAAAGGGGTGACGACTACCAGTCTGCTTCTTCTAAGCCTTGGATGAAGGAGTTGACATCTTCCAGAGGAGGGAATAGGTCTACATTTCCACTCTGTGAGGACAGAGGTGTAAAACCTGCAGAGCTCTGCCTTGCTGTCTCTTCTCAGCAGGAACAATCAGCCCCCCCAAAAGCATGTGGACTAATGGGGTAGGAAAGATTTCCGACTCCCAGCACACGGGAATGCAGAAACTGCAGGCAGGCACCCAGAGCAAGTGTTAAGCACGGGAATAGTCTCTTGAACTGATCAGGAATCACACAGCCCAAGGACCACTCTTGGCTAACTCTGTCACTTGCTGTGAGTGGTCTATATATCCATAGGCACCAGTAGGCGTGAGATACGTCTATGTACACTTATAAAAAATGCATGGATTTGTATATATGCATAGGAATACATCAAAATCCTTCACACTTCGATATGAAAATCAGAGAAAGGCAAATTTCTGTCGGAAGCCAGAATTTAATTTTGAAATCATTGGTTTGGTGGGCTTCTTGTTTATGATAATTGCACTTATAAACTGTGATACACTGAAGTGCCCAGAGAGATTATTCCTTAATGATCTTGAGTACAGGTACCCCCAAAATAAAGAGATACTTAGAGATCCGTTGCCAAAAGACATTTGTGTAGCTCCATAAATACTCTTTTTCAGAACGTCTAAAGCTCAGAGGCTGGTCACCCAGAAACCATCCTGACACATCTCAATCGTACTTCTCAACAAGAAAAATATGCTATTTTCTCACACCTTTCAAGGAAGTAATTTAAAAAGATTTTGGCTCAGAATGAGGTGCAATTGTACTCTTAGGTTTTCAAACTACAAAGACTGATTCCAGCATTTTAATGCCCTAGCACATAATCAACCACATCAGCTCAGAGCTCTCACAGCACTTATGTTGCCTTCTGTGCTTACACCTTTGTTCCTACAGAAAATTAGTTCCTATTTTCTTAATATTTGAAGAAAAAAAACTTTTTCATGATAAACGAGCTACAGAATTACAGAATTGCTGATGTTGGAAGGGGCCTCGAGCCCACCTACTCCAAGCCCCTGACAAAAGCAGGTTTAACTAGAGGGGGCTGTTCAGGGCCAGTGACACAGCTGCTCAGTGCCACGGTCCCTTCCCCAAAAGGAAAAGCCATGTGCTTCGAGCGCACCCTAGCGAACACCCTGCTGAAGCTTTTTTTTTCTGGTTTAAAATCCTGCAAGTATCTATATTTAACTATCAGTGCTTTGCTGCCGTGATGCTAGGGTCTGGATTTTTAAAAACACATTTATTAAAGAAAACGTGGAGAAGTAGATGCCTCAGTACTTCATAAAAATCCAGTTGGGTATTTTACCCATCCATGAATTACACTACATTACTTTTTGAAGTGATTCACTGAATGTGAATTACAGAAGTCTTCAAAAAGGTCTTGAAAAAATACTCATTTTTCTTTTGAGTATTTTCCTTTCTATGTAAATATTATGTTGCTGCTGTTACAAGAGGCTTGTGTTTCCATAAGTTAAAATCATAGAATTGCAGAATATCTCAAGTTGGAAGGGACCCACAAGGACTGAGCCCAACTCTCTGCTCCTTGCAGGACTACCTAAAACTAAACCATATGACTAAGAGCATATTCCAGATGCTTCTTGAACTCTCACAGGCTTGGTGCTGCAACCACTGTCCCGGGGAGCCTGTTCCAACCATCCTCCCAGTGAAGTCTTTTCCTGATGTTCACTCTGAACTTCCTCTGAATTTCTGGCACTTGCTCCTGTTAAATTTCTATCAGCTGGGGACTGCACAGCTCTGTAGCCTATCCAGACATCTCTGTAAGGCCTCTCTATCCTAGAGGGAGTCCACAGCTTCCCTAATTTAGTATCATCAGTAAACTTCCCTAATGCACATTCAACTCCTACGCACAGCTCACTTATGAAAACATTAAAGAGCGCTGACCCTAAAACTGAGCCTTGGGGTGCCTGGCTGCCAGCTTGGTGTAACCCCATTTACTGGAACTCTTTGAGCCCAACCTGGCAGCAAGATTTAAGATAAACTACTTACTGGCTGTGTCTTCTAACTGGCAAAGTAACTTTAAAGATATAGTTGTGAATAAATATACAAAATAGATATGGAAAACAACCTAAGAAAAGGATCCAAAAAATCAAAGCCTTCAGATTTGTAAAAGGTGTAAATAATCTTGCAGCAGCCACTTGCAGAAGGTACCATAACAATAAAGAGACCTTAATAAATGGTCATGAAACCGCTTCACATGCAGGATAAACCTCTCTGAAGCGTTCAATTGGAAAGCACATGGCTAAGATAAACCACAAGGAGACATGTATGTTTTTATTTACCACCACTATTAATCTCCACTTTCAGACAATATTGTTAGTTGCTCCTTTATAATTCTTTGAATTGCATTTGAGTGTCAGGCTCTGATGTGCCCTTGTGCACTTACCTGGTATCTCATCTTTAGACCAACTTAACTAAAATAACAATGGAATTTCCCCCACTTACAGATGATTCTCCACTGTTTAAATGAATATAAGGAAACAAAACGGAAAACCCACCAGCTCTCTCACTTTGTGCTATGTAGTTTTTGTGCTACAACTGAACAACCCCCTTGGACTGTCACCTGTTCCAAAGACCTGCACAGGTGCCTGCACCGGTTTTGTTTTGCTGCTGAGTCCTGCAGGGCCAGCACGTGCAAGTGCACAGAAACCCATCTGACCAAGACACGTGGTACCATACGGCCCTACTCATGGTTCCCAGCTGTCAAAGCACAGCACATCCTCTAGCACTGGCCAGGCACAGAGCTATCTAGGTCAAACAGTACTTAACTATTCCCAGTCTTCGTCCTCAGCAAAGTGGCCAGACTATAGACAGCTAAATCTGTCTTTTGATGCAGTTTTGTAACACTCATAAAGAGAGCTGTGCTTGAGCTAACTAACATCAGTGGCTGGGATGGAGATAACTGAGTGCTGACAATACACATCATTCAATTATTATTACATTCTGTTCAAGGTCACTTGTTAACACTTCCAAATCACTTAAAAAATATATTTTCTTTTTTTTTTCATTCGGCTGTTACCTCTTTTAAGGAAGGCATATCCCTTCTTTTTAATCCAACAGATGCAAATGGCTCAGTCAATGTTACAAAGTCAAACAAAAAATAGTCTTGCATCAAGCTACATTTTGTTCAGGAAGAAGCAATCACAGGGCATGGCCCTGCCCCATTTTCTTCTCTTGAACAGTCACATGTTGGCTGAGCGTGTGGGCTAAGTGAGTGTCCCCTCTTAACCCTTTCCTCCTATGTTACAGCCTGTTCTGCGTGTAGAGATGATTGAATTAGCAGTTTGACCCTTTCCTGGTCAATGAAGGGTTTATATCTCAGCATCTATTCCATCTCACTGCTACTGAAGGAAAACAATCTTTTATGTACAGGTTGGGCAGAGAATTGATTGAGAACAGCCCTGCAGAGGACTTGGGGGTGATGGTTGATGAAAAACTCAACATGAGCAGGCAATGTGTGTTTGCAGTTCAGAAAGCCAACCATGTCCTGGGCTGCATCCCAAGCAGGGCGAGGGAGGGGATTCTGCCCCTCTATTCTGCTCTTGTGAGACCCCACCTGGAGTCCTGCATCCAGCTCTGGATGGAACATGGAACTGTTGGAGCAAGTCCAGAGGAGGGTCACAAAGTTAATAAGGGGACTGGAGCACTTGCCCTACAAAGATAGGCTGAGAAAGTCTGGATTTTATGGTAGTCCTGCAAGGAGCAGAGAGCAGGAGTCAATGAACCTTAAGGGTCTCTTCCAACTCCTTATGGTTTTCTTCCAACCTGAGATATTCCGTGACTAAATGGTAAGTACAATGGTATATGACAAGTGTATCACAATCACACTGCCCTTCTGGTACAGTTCACACAAATAACCTAGTTTTTCCATTCAATGAATGACTTAAGATATTTAAAACAGATGTAAAACCTTTATATTTTTCAGTTAAACGTGAAGTCTTACTCCTTTTCAATAACATATGAAGGAGAGGAAGCAGAACAAGAGTAACACTTAAGCAAAACCAACCTATTTTATTTCTGTCAAGTTAGTATTTCATTTTTAAACAGTCACACAACACAACTCCAGAGAACAGTACCTCTTACAGTTTCCCATTAGTTATCATGGCTACTGAAAACATACAAAGCACTTAGAACTTGTTTTAACCAACCTGGAGCTTTCACAGTTAATAGTTTTTGTAAACCTTCAACTGTAACTGAATACCACACTCACAAGCATCAAATATAGGCACTTTCCATACTGAGTTAGTAGTGTCAGATTAACTATCCTGCAACAGTATAGCACTGCAAAAATATCTCAGTAAATTTTGATTAGAAAGACCTTATCTGAAAATTAAAATATTGCTTGTACATAAAGCCTACAAACAAAAATCTGTCAGCAAAATCAGTAAACGGTTCAAATATGTCAATAGTTGTATTAAGTAACACTTAGTGGACTAATAAGCAAAACCATTTGAAAAGAACTCTTTGGGAAGCTTGTAGTGGATATATTCACTGAACAGTTTTGCATGACACCATAGTCCAAATGGAACTGTTTATGGCAGGGACACCTTCTTTGGCACAATTCATTTAAAATTAAAGCAAGCTGACCACACTTATGTAAGGCAAACATGTACCAAGGCAGAGCTGTAACAGAAAGCCTGTGATGACAATGACAGTGACCACCACAGTGTGTGTGTACAGATCGGGCTTAAAAATTATTCTTTTGCAGAATGCAGCAACAAGAGGTATTTGCCAAACATTCTAGTAAGAAACTGAAACTCCTATACCTTCAAAAGCACACCGTGAATCATTGCTTCCTCAAGAGAAATTACCAATATTGTGTCTTCTGTCATCAGTTTTATGTAAAGCTGGAACTGAAAAACCACAACAAGCATAGAAACTTAATATATTCTGAAGAAATGAAACTAAACCAGAAGAAACAAATCTAAAAATTTTCTGAAGTTGACTCATAGTACTGCAGATAATGACTTCTGTTACCAAGAATTCTACTTTCATATGTAAATCCAGAAAAAAAGGACTCAAGGAAAAGGAATTTGGTAACATTAGTTGAAATGCAATAAATTTTGGCAAAATTAGGCTTCTAGCACACACCCCAAAAATGTCAAAGCTTGACAATATCTGTGGAAATATGTGCACCAATCTAGCTTCTAAAGTTCTTCAGAATCTAGCAGTTATAAATAAATTCAGAACCAAGAAATCTGTTTTCAACTGCAGGAAGTTATTAATTAACAAAATGTTATCTGCAGTAAATTTGTAAGCTGTCAGGAAAGAAAATGAGTAAGTTAATTGATTTCTGGTTTTCGAGGAAAAAACCATTTAAGTCAATTTAATTTAATATATGAGTATTAAATTCAGTGTTTTTTATATAAATCAGTTGGGCATGTTATTCTGGAGACTACTTTTGAATGTATTTCTGAACTTTCACATTATTCAAGTTTTTCTTTTGAGAGTGGTGAAAAAAAGAAGTGGTTGGGCGGGAAGAAAGTGAAATCTTTATTAGGTCATATTCTGTACTTTGTTTACTTTTACAGCCAATTTTATCAATCTCATCACTCAAAAATCTGTACTAGGAAGACACATCTAATATAAGACAACAGCAGTTGGACTGCTTCATAAAACTACTAACATATCCTACATTCAAAACCTGAGTGCTGCAATCAAATACTATGCCTGAAATTCCCTGGGTGAATTTCTCTCTCTAACTCCTTCTCACTCTCCCTCTCGCTCTGTTCTCCAACATTCATAGCTCCTTCATCTCTGACATGAAAGCATTGGACTTCAAGTTGAAAATCTTGGTTCTTTCATGGAAAAAAGAAAAGAAAGACAAAACAATGCTCATAGAACATACAGCAATTACTCTGAAATTAAATCCAAGCATGAGAGTATTTTACATACTTCTCTCTTCTTATCACAGAATAGGAGCATGTTTCTGTCTTTTCTAAAAGATTACTGAAATTTTGAGTTTTAAAAGGGAATGTGAGGAATTTTTTTATTGCTGCCTCTGATGACTAGCATGAGCACTTACTTTTTGCAGTCCTTGTGTCCTCAAACTAACAACAGGGGTAGAGACAGACACTTGTGACTGAATCGATTCAGTGATAGTTTTCTTCTCAATAAACTCAGCTATTTCATCTTCTAGAAGTTTTTTCTTTTCCCCCAATTTCAGCTCCTCTTCTTGATGCATTTGCATAAGACGATCAAATTTAGTCAGTACCTATTTAAAGAAAGCACAAAAAATAACATTTCCAACTAGCAACACAAGGTGGTGATATCACAATATAAAAACTCTCTGCAAATTAACAGTAAAACCCATCTCAACTTGTGCTAATAGCCATAAGAAATTTCAGTTATTTCCCCAAACTGTTAAGACTAAAAAACAACAATACAGAAAAATAATAACTTTTATCAGACTGTTCTCATGATCCAGGCTATTACACTCAAAGTACAGGTGGAAAACATGGAAGGCATTAAGTGAATACTAGATTTCCTACTATGTTCTACTGTACCTTTATTATATCAAAAATAAGGAGGCCTTTAGAGATCAACCAATTATCAACAGACAGATTAAATCAAGATGTGTCAAGTAAAATACAGTTCCCTAAAACCAAGTGGGGAAGTGTATATTGATCAGATTTAAATATTAATAAGTACACAGAGTAAGTCCAGTTGGAGAGTTACTGGTGGCCTGCAAGAAGCTAACTACTTTTGTACAGTAACTGTTCTTTGACTGGGTTTTTTTGACATACTAATGCATTACAGTTTCCAGCTGGATGTCAACCAGTTTAAACCTACTGTGAAGTTGTGTGTGACAACAAAAGGGTACTTCATCTTTCCTCATCTCCCATTTGCCCACACACAAATTCTCCTAGAATCCTGCTTTTGCAAAGAAGAAACTAAGAATTAACTAAGACTATAAATGTAACAGTACGCCTGTTGTACACAGCAGAGCTGACAAATTGTATAGGTGCACCTATAAGTTTCCTCTAAATGAAGGATGTGAAAGAAATCTGAAGTACAACAGAAACTCATGGTTTTCTTTAGTTTCCAGATACAAATACAGCAGCAAGAGTACATAACAAATGTTCTTTAGGAGTGATTGCATGATCACTTTCCCACATCAGGAAGTTGGAAAACTAATATCCATTATGCTGCAATATGCAGTGCTCACAAACCACTTTGTATAAATCATAGAAGGAAAATATCAAAGGGTAGTACAGATACTGTGTAAGACCTTACTGAACCTGCTTTGAACATGGCTAAGCATTCTTCCAATTGGACAGCCTCATACTGAGAAGGACTGAATCTGACTTTTTCTTCTCCACAAATAGCATGGGTGTCTTAACAGACTTAGAAAACAAATATTAAGCCGCCTTCTTATTTAAAACATGCACCCAAACACCTCACAAAACTGCTACAGCTTTGCTGGGGGGCTGAGGTACAGAAAAGGACATTAATAAAAATGCACAGGTTTCCAATTTCAATTAAACCAGTGTTCGAGTATAAATACGCATGACCATGATAAGTGTCTGGCAGAAAGTAGATGAGAAGATCCTATCTTGCTAGTCCAGCTTGACAGGGCTAAATCTTCAACAACACAGCCAAGAAATATTCCACATCTTCAAATAGTCTTAAGGCATCTTGGCATAGATGAGATTTTAAAACCAGAACCAAAACAAACCAACAGAATACCAGACACACACACACTTTCAAACCTCTCAGCATGAGGGTTGAGCTTAGATTTAATAACTGAATCTGGAAGTCAGGCAAACACACATGGCCCACTCTCGAAAACCCCCCATGGCATTTTTTCCTAAAATCTTGTTTTTTACAGACCAATCTATGCACAAAAAAAAAGCACCTACTGTGTTGTTATGGCATACCAATGTTTCTCAGCACACTGCTAGAGAAGACAAACACAACCATTATATTCATCACCCTCTTACTTCACCGTCTCAGCTCCTCCTGTATACACACGTACCAACTATCCACCAAAGCCTTTAGACCATAAGATCCTGCCTTCCAAAAAAAACCAGTGCTATTTATAGAATCACAGAATCATTTACACTGGGAAAGACCTTTAAGATCATCAAGTCCAACCATTAACCCAGCACTGCCAAGTCCACCACTAAACCATATCCCCAAGGGCCACATCTACACATCTTTTAAATACCTCCAAACATGATGACCCACCACTTCCCTGGGCAGCTTGTTCTCCAATGCTTAACAACCCTTTCAGTGAAGATGTTTTTCCTAATATCCAATCTAAACCTCCCATGACACAGCTTTAAGTCCATTTCCTCTCATCTTGTCACTTACCACTTGGGAGAAAAGACAAACTCCACACTCTATATACCACTCCTTTCAGGTAGTTGTAGAGAGCAGTAAAGTCTCCCCGAGCCTTCTTTACTTCAGGCTGAACAACCCCAGCTCCCTCAGCTGCTCCTCATAAGATATATTCTCTTGTTTGCTGGTGTCTAATCAATCTGCTAATCCAATCAACCTGTGTAATTAAATTGCCTTTGATTTAAAGCATTACTGACCTCAAAATATTAGGAAATTATAAATATCAACCAGTGATTTTGTTAAGAACTTAGCTGTTCCAAATCTCAGAAAACAAACTCAAGACAGACAGGCATGCTTGCCTGTTGCTCTGCCTCTTCCAACATTGCTGCTTTCTCGTTCACTCTCTGCATAAATTGTTGCTTAATCTCCTCTTCTTTTCTTTCCATTTCAAGGAAGAACTCGAGCCTCTTTGCCTCAATGACTTCCTGCAGACTGAAGTTCAAAAATGTAAGCAACTCTCCAGCACACTGCTTTATTTAGTGTGGAAAACCAACAATCTAGAAAATTATGTAAACAATTAATACTCATCTGAAATATTAATTTCTACAGCTTCCCACATAAAAATTCATAAAGAAACCTAAACCGAAGCAAGCAGCTAATCTTTCTATTTTTTTATTTACGAAAACAACCCTGAGTAAAATTATTTATGCTAACAGCTCCTGGGCAATTTACATTTCAAAGTGAATACAGCACTTCAGGCATCTCATGTTCTAAAAACTTGATTTATACCTTTCTGACTCCAACATGCATAAGCTTCCTTTTTAAGTTGCTTAGTACTTAGATACTGAAATTGCCAGAAAAATCTCCCAAAATTTCCACATTGTGAAACCTCAGTGTTCAAGTAGGACTGTAAGACAACAATTAATCTGGAGCATTAACATAACAAAAAACTGATTGTTCCTATATGAAAATGAAATAAAATAACAGGATCTTCAAAATATATAGCACTCCCTTTATGTAATGTCAAAAGCAGAATTACACCAATAGAGAATAAATACAGTTTCCTAAGTAGTTAAACATCCAAAACACAGGGTTCGTTTCCAACATGCAATAGCCAAAACCTCAAGACTGCTTGTTTTTTCCTGAACCCTCTCTTACAGAAGCAAATATACTGCATACATATTATACTTAAAATTATATAGGAGTAAATTAGTTCAGCTCATTGAGCAAATATCTGGCAAAAGAACAAGTCAGCAAGTAAATCAAACATTACTTTACTTTTAAATCTATGCCTCCCTTTTCTTTTCAATACACACGTTAATTTCTTTTCCTTCAAACAACAGGTACTTGAAATTGAGATACTTCTTTCATGTCAAAGCATATCATGGCAAATTAAAAGATGCTAGTAATTTATTCATATGAATAAACTACTAGAAGTTTGACATTTTCAGAGTCTATACTATCACTGCCAGGCAGTGCTGGCAGGAAACGCTCTGCTTTTCAAGGAAAAATGAATGGAGCTTGTACACAGATGTACCTCATACATCAAACTGCCTTTGAAAAGCAAACCTGCTTAATGACACAAGTTCTTCCATCAAAACATTTACCACAAACTCCTCTATATCACGTGATTCCAGAGAGCAGAACTGGTGGATCACAGCTGTGTTAATGGTTATTGGAAGCCAGCCCTTTTCAGCTAACATGAGTTACTGTCCTTTGCCAGGTAACTCGTGCCTTCCATCCTGATGTAAAATGAACAGGTATGTATATCAAGTATTTCATTTTGATTTATACTTTTAATACATATACATGCTTATCTACCAGTTTTTGTTCTGTCTTTTACTGTTTCTGTTTAAACCATTTATAAATGGAAAAACTTACAAAAAAAAAGAGATCTAAAGAGTTAATTATGTAGAGCAATACTAAGCTTAAACAGCTCTCTCCTATATTTAAATTTATGATGACTGGGCAGTTTCCCAATCCTGAAGTTTCTTATTTGTATTCAAAATATCATCTAAAGAGACAGCAGAAACATCTTGAAATTGCACATGCAGACAATGTTTGTAAGATATCAAGGTCAGAGCACTCCTCCTATTCTATCTTATTTGACCACTACATGGCAACAAAATAAATCCAGAACAATTACCTTTTTGTGTTTGGGTTTGTTTTGGGGGTTTTTAATCAGCTGTGAAGTAACTTAAGTCACCCTGAACTTCTAAATCCCTAAATCCACATGAAACAGGGACATGGTTTTCACATAGCTATATTAATTCACACTATCTCTTAAGTTTAGACAATAATGCTACAGCGCAGGTTTTTCAAGTGCTAGCAATCTCCCACTATACACACTTCTACACCCAGTGTCAGTTCTGCTAGATAAAATGCTGCCTTTGGGTCCAATAAAGCTGCTAGACTAAGTTAACATGCTGCAATCCCACCTTCATTTCTTTATGTGGACATCTTTACGCCCAGACTAGGTTACTTTATTAGGTAAAAGCAATTTTCTCCTGAAATTAGTAAAAGATTAACTTTGAAGACACTGGACTTGGTAAGTAATCAAATTACATGTAGAAAGAAGAGGAGAAATAAAAGTGTATTTTTTAAATTTACTGTGTGGGTGGTTGTGGATGCCAGTAAGTGTTCAAGTGGAAGTGTGGAAGTGTTCAAGGCCAGGCTGGATGGGGCTTTGAGCAACCTGGTGTGGTGGAAGGTGTTCCTGTCCATGGCAGGTGGGTTGGAACTGGATGGTCTTTGAGGTCTCTTTCAACCCCAACCATTCTACGATACCATGAAATATCCCCTCCCCCTGGACTGAATTGTTCTGGAAATCACCAAGACAGAACTAACCCAAAATTTCCTTTTCTATGTTTGGCATATCAGCAACACAATAACCCAAACACTCCATGGTTTTGGAGATTTGGGGGGGAAGGAAAAAAGGTTCACCAAATCTTAAGCCAATCCTTTCAACATTACTGCATCCACTGCTCACAGTAAAACATTTTTTGGTTTATCTGAAGACTGGTTTCACTGCTTCTCATTTAGCACATTATGAAAATCAAGTTCACAGGTTCTCTCATTCTTCTGGCTTAGACATCCAGAATGTTACACTCTGTACAAAGACACCTGCAAAATTTAAATGTTGTAACTAATTATTTAAATAACGTATTCTTACGGAGGTTTTGAAGTAAGGGATTGTGAAGCAAGTCTAAACCAACCATACATAGCAGCACTACCACCTGCCTTTCTACAGAAGCATAGCTGTGACAGAGTTTTTCTGTCTGCATGAGACTGAAAGAATGGAAGCCTAAAACTGCAAATCAGACATATTATGTTTATAAATAAAGACTCTGAAGTGAATTCAATTCTCAGTGGAACTTTGAACAACTAGCGTATTTAAATTTTGTTCAACTAAACTTTTAAAAGCTTTCAAATTTGAAAGTAACACTTCTACTTTTTGCATAACATTTGACTATCAATTACGGTATATCAGAAAAACTAAAAAAAATAAAGATTAACTAGTGGCAGGTATTTCTATCACAGTGCTTCGACTCAGTCAACTGACTCAGTTTATACTGAGCAATAATAAGGATGTGGTAGATCTAAATAATTAGCAATTCTCCTGTAGAGGCATGAAAAACCAAGTATTTTGGACATTCTAAGACGATTAAAATATTTAGCTCAAATGCAAAGGTCTGCAGCTGGTCAGATGAACTCCATTGCCAAGTGACTTCTTAAGGAAAAGGTCTATTAGCCTTTCAAATATTAAGTTTCTTTTCTTAGACATGACAACAAGAGTCATGTCAACCTTCCCCTACACATAAACTTATTCATATCACTGAATCCTTCCTGGTTTTCTGTCATCATCTTCAAAACAGACTGAAAGATAAACAAGTTCAAGAACTGCAAGTTCTGAATATCCCAGTTTCAGGAAGGAATAAAGCATGGAACGATTCCCTACATTCTGAGAAACCGAGATGCTTATGTTACCACTATGTTTAATTGCAATTATAATGAAGAACAAATTGTAATTACGATGACAGAAAAACAACTAACCCAGAGAATGATTAACATCAGCAAATCTAAATACGCAAGCATATGGCCTGAATATCAATCGTCAGCTGTTTTCAATAGACCCTGGACTATCAGTTTTCTTCTTTCAAAACAAAAATGTCCCCATAGGCAACAGCTTCCGTTGAAAAATGGACTTAACAAAATGTCCAACTTCAAAACACTAGCGATCCTCTCCTCCCTTGCAAACATCTAGGCTAACTAGGTAGGTGTGTGTGTATGTATATTTAGAAGTTTGTTTTCCTGGAAGCACTCTTCATGTTTAGATTTCTGTTTTCAACTATTCCAAATTTTACCATTCAAAACATCTCAGCAGTTATCTCTTGCTGAGAATGACCTGAAACTAGGAATTCATGTTCCTAATTGAAAAGGCAGGACCAGACCATTTGTATGCACACAAAAAAAGCTTATCTTTACTTTTCATCAACAAAGAAATGCCAATTTTAAGTACCAGAAATTTATAAAATTATAAAAAATCCACTGCCTGAATTTTATATCCAAGAGATACTGCATAAAATGCATAAACCACACCCTAAATACTCTGCTATCCATTGACTTCATTACTTCATTCTTAGAATGCAATTGTAAATAAACAAATTTAAAAAGTTATTATGAAAGAGCTTCACCAAAAATACAGGATTAGGGAATAGGTGTTTTTAAAAGTGTGCACAAGACAGTCACTTCAGACTACCTTTATTTTCCCTTCTCACACCTAGTAACAAAGATGCAAGTATCTTTTTCTGTTGTGGGTTGAAACCATTTCTTTCTACATCTCCCATAAAAAAAGTAAAACTTGCCAACATGTTTTTACACACACGTAAAAGTAAGTGTTTTACACACATGTGAGAGTGAAAGCCTTTACAGATGTCTGCCCACAACCTATCTCACAAAGTAGCTGGACATCCAAGGATTACTGGTTTTATTTTGCAGTGGCATACAGTTTTGGATGAATAAACTACTGTCCTACTTCTAAATCCAAAAGAGTGGTACAGGAACTTCACAAGCAGCTTCTTCACAATATGCCAAAAGGCAGGATGCTTTAGCTACTCAAGTGTCAGCATTCAAATGCTACAAACAGCCAATTATTCAAGTCTAGCAAAGGTTTTCTAAATTTCCATTATTACCAAATTTAATATATAGACAGCTACATCACAGGCACAAAATATGACTTCTCAACATGCATTTTGATCATTATTTACACAAGTAGCATGAAATTTTAATCTTCAGTCATATACTGCTATGCAATATTAATTATACTTCAAAACTACAGCTCTTAGAATCCACATGTATATATTTAAGGACAAAAAGAATGACAATCTAATAACATATTTTTGCCTAAAATAACTGGATAGTCCCTATTCTAAAAGTTATTTAAACGTACAAGCAAACTGGGAAGCACTGAACTTTCTCTATGTAAGAAATTTTCTATCACACTGCTGAGGATGACACTTTTTACTGTTTCCTCAGTAACTTGATAAAACACCTTATGGTTAAGGCTGCAGTAGTCTGCTAATTACACTGTATACACATACTCTAAATTCTCTTCTTTTTTTATGGTATCATAAAATGTTTCTCCCAAAACACCAAACACCTTCTCTTTCAGATGTCAGTGTTGTTCAATGTCCCACATTACTGAGGGACAACCACATCCATCCTAACCTTACTTTTCTCTTCGTGTTGCAGTAAATCTGGGGAAAAGTTCATTTTTCTGGATTCTTACAGAATATCTACTCTCATCTTTCCAAAATGATGACATTTTCAATAGATCTGATTTACCAAAACTAATTACTAAATGTACTTTCTTGCCAAAAACCTCTCAATAAAACTGATATCTAGTGGGCCATACATAAAAACTACACATCAGAGAGAACTCAGCTCTTCCACATATCCAAGAAGAAAACAACCTCTAAATGAGCTCTGAAGTGTAAAATACTGGGACGTTCTGATGTGAACCTGCCACTTTCAGGCTGCTAACAGAACACAAACTGTGTAGGGGTTTTACAAAGATAATTCCTGTGTTTGTAAAAGAAAACACTTATAGGGATGATGGTTTTCATAATTTAATTCTTAGCCTGAGATGACTGTACACCATGAAATCCAACTTCAGAAAAGCCAAATGTATTGGAGTCAATATTGCCATGAACAAATCTCTAAAAAAAAGTCTTCCCTTGAGAAGGATAACAAGACATCAGCTGTTAACACGGGTTCTTAAAATTAAACCAAAATGAAAATTCTATGGTTAACTTCAGTTGATCTTAAACCTCTTTCACCTTTGGTTCTCTTTTTATGAAAAGGATGTATTACATTCTTGTTAATTCAAGTGAAATGTCAAGGGACCACTGATTCAAGGTCAGCTCAAGATCATCTAAATGAACCAACCTGCAAATGTGCCTCGGTTCAAACAGTGAGAAACTGTTTTTAATGCCAAGTCTTACTCTGTTTTCGTGCCTGGTTTAAGTCAGTATTTCCCACCACAACTATGCAGTAACAGTGCTTCACTAAACCATGAAGGCTTGAACAACTCCTGAAGCATCAGCTCTTCCCCATCAGGATTCTGACCAATTATAAGTACAGTCCCACGCATAAAAAAACCCAAAGGAAGCTGGAAGCGTGAGACGAGAGAACTGGAAATAAAAGATTAAACAAAATGGATATAGAAATTTTAAATGCTTCCTGCAGAAAGCAGTTTTACTACATGAAACAACTGAGCATCTATAACCCTCTGCTTAACTTTCTTTCAGAATCCTCTTTTAACTCCCTACAGTCTACCAAAAGATTTCTTGACCTGAAAATGCTAAGACATTTGTTATTACGGCAGATAATGTGGGAAGTCAACAGTGTAACCACTTATTTTGTAAAAGTTTTTGCTTCAGTTCCTTCTGAACCTGGAGTCCAACCAAACCATTATTCAGAATCAGACATTCTTAAGAAGGAAAGTAAAACATAATACTAACATATAATGAAAATAATTTAAAAATTCATGAAGCACATGTACCTAAAGAAAACAGACAAACTTCCTGAGAAAATTAAAATCCTCAGGTTTATTATAGAAGAGAAAGATTTCAGAAATAGAACTGGCTTTCATATTTTTAAAAACAATGCTCATTTAAACCCATATACTTCTCCATGAAGATAATTGCATGAACAGCTACATCCTTCAATTTAAAAAAGAATATTCTTTCCTTTTTAGAAAACCTATTTTATGTATGAACCCTGCTCTGCATTGGGCTGATGTGAAGTGAATGGATGCTGAAAGCAAGTGCTGCACATTAAGTCCTTTACCTGACTGGTTTGTTCTCAGGGCCAATTTCTCTGCAACCCAACTTTTCCAGTCTGCAGCGTCTGTACGACTCATAATATGCACGAGTCTTCTCTCTCAAGTCTTCCATATTTGTGCAAAGCATCCTGCGAAGCTTTACAGTGTCACAGTGGCTCTCATTTTCCACTAATTAGTAAAAAGAAGATTTTATTATTATGCAGAAGTAGCAAAATACTCAAAATACACTTTAAACAGCATCGCTTATTTTGTTCACTAAATATACTTCTAGGAACAGGTATCTTGTTGTTTATTACACCTCTTATACTTCCTTATCATTTCTAATATACACACTAAAGTACAGTAAGATATTTCAACCCGTCCTGATTTCCTGGGGGAGCTGAACAACAACACATTTCTCTCTTTTTTAACCCTCTTCTTTACTGACAATCACAAATGTTTGAAATTTGGTAGTGCTAGAGGCACTGCCACTATACTAACCTACCCAAATACTACATACACCATCTCATACCTTAATTCCAAGGATGTGTCAGTGTGGATGAAACTACCAGTTAGTGCATGCCTCAAGAATTAATTGCTAAATTCCTTAAACTGATGATCCAAAGTACAATCAGCCTGGCATCAGTGAATCAGCTCCTTGTATTATTGGTGAATTTTACACTTCAACAACAGCAAAAGTCTCGTAAAAATACTTTTAAGAATTCCTTTACCTCTTACAATGCCCCAAGGGTATTGACGAGCTCTCACCATTTTGTTTCCAATTTTCACCTTTTCCATACTTCCTACCACAGCAAATGGCAAATGACCCTGTAAGAATCATACCAATCAAGTCTTAACTGTCAGCATTCTTATGCTAAAACAGAAAAACACTTCAGAAATAAACTAGGGAGGAAAACACCATTTCAGGAAAAGCCAACAGGCAGTTTCAAACCAGAAACAACGCTCAGGAAGGAGATCAGTAGCTAGGCAGTATCTACTGATAAAAAACTCAAACTACAATAAAAGCAGAAGGAGCAGTTGATGGACCCAGATGGGTGTGTTGCCAGCTCAGGGGAACCTCAACAGGCTGGGGAAATGGGCCCATAGGCACCTCATGAAGTGGAAATGAGAGCAATGCTAAGTCCTGCATGTCAGGAGCAATAAGCCCATGCCCCAGCACATGCTGGGGGCCGACTGTCTGGAGAGGTACTTTGCAGAATAAGACGCGGGGGCAATGACCTGGTGAACAGCAGGTTGTTCCTGATTCAGCAGGCCTGCCTCAATGGCAAAGACAGCCAACTACATCCCGAGCTGCACTAGGAAGTGTCAGCCCCAAACAGAAAACTGCTCTAGAACATATGACTCACATTCTGTCAGAGCTCATATCCCAGTAACACTCACGTGACAATCACAGGTTGGACCCTGTGGTGTGGTTACTGCTGTGGGCTTGGCACAAAGACAGGCTGGGCACTGACTGCCTGCGTGCTGACCCACAACAGCTGACCAAATAAAGAAACACCATCACCTGGAAAAGAAATCACTAGCAGAGCATGGAAGTGGTAAGTAACAAACCACCACATTTCCTCACAGCAAAAGGACCTGTTACTGATGGACAGCTGCACATTCTCACTCCCTGCCCAGGTAACAGAGGTTGGGACTGCAGAGCCTTGGGCTCCGGCATCCTGGCTCCTGTTCCCTGCTTTCAAACCCCAGTACACACAAACATGGTCATGTGCACCTACAAACACACGCACAAGAGCAGCAAATACAGAGTGCTCAAGGCAAAGCCATCCTGCTTCACAGCCTTAGCTGAAAGCTGGCAGCTACCCCTGGGACAATCGGAAAGGACAACAGAAAATAAGCCAGAGTTACATCTGACTTTTTCATCCCCAGAGAAAATCTGTCCTAATTTCAAAAGAAAGTTCTACATAAAAGAAAAAAAGCAGGTGGAAGACTTGCTTTGATAAAGACCAGAGAAAATTGTAGACATGAGACACCTAACTATCTTCTCTATCAGATGTAAAATTGTATTTGTCGAGGAAAAGAGCAAAGTCAATCTGTCCATCTATAATAGTAATTACATACTAATTAACCAGATACTAGAAAAACCATTCATGCGTGAGAACCTCTTTTCTGTTACAGATATCAACAGCAGAGGGACAGGAAGATTTGCAAGTAGGGAAAAAAAAACCCAACACATAAGAACTTTTTAAGGAGAGAGAAAAATAAAGAAACAAACTTGTGACACAAAAACTTACAAGCTTAAAGACAATGGTGAAAGGAGTGACATTTATCAGCATTAGAGAATGATGATTTAGTGCTGAAATATCAATATCTTTGTCATTTACTTACATTTATGATGGTATTAATTTCAGAAACTGTTTCATCATCAGTGGGAAACTGGTATATCTGGATGCCATTACTGATTAATTCACTCATTATTTTCTTCTTGAACTCCTGTAGCTCAGTTTTAGAAATGCTGTCTGCTTTGCCTATAATTGGTATAATGTTCACCTATTAATGACATAAATTACATGACATGTGTGAGACTTCAATTTTGAGGTGGCACCTTTTGTAAATAGAATTGTTTTCTAATAAGCTGTTTAAAACTTTCCCCGCCGTTCAAACTTTTCCATCAATTGATATCAAAGTTTCACAAACAATGAAAAATATTCTCATGGGCATCATTTAACAAACTAGCTACCAATTATTTAATATACTTCCTTAAAAGTAATTGATTCTAAGAACAAGGAAGGAGGTCTCACAGAGCAAAGTACTCGAAAGCAATGCCTACTTGTTAACCAAATGCCATTAAGTATTTATATCTCTGCTAAAAAAATAGATTGTTTAGTTTGTAGCAGCAGGGGACATGGCTCAGGTGTTAAATGAAAGCTGACAGTCTAAATACACAAAAGAAAAGGAAGCTGGCTACCAAACCCTGCCTACCCCTGAGCCTCTTCCTTGCGTTCCTTTCAGCTACATCTTCTTCACCTCACCAGTGCAGCACAGTTTCTCAAGTATCTGACATGAGCAGAGGAATGACAAAGGCTAAAGCATCTTGCTTACCAGTCTTTACACTAATTATTCAGAACACAGCATTCAGTTCTATTAAACTGCCCTATTTCCTAAAATAGTTACAGCAGTAACTTGGAAGGCAGCAGATGCCAATTTTTTCTTACAAGCACTATTGCCACTCCCAAAATACACGTTTTTCAGAACTAAGTGCAAATAATGAATGCCAATATTCAAATATTTCAAAAGAACAAGATAAATAACTCTTCCAGATTTCAGAAGATGAAGAGTTTTACAGAGTTCCTTGATCACAAACGCAAAAATGAAGGAGAGGGGGGGAAAAAAAGGGAAAAAACACACACACTTTCTATTCTTCTGAATATTCTGTCTGAATGGAAATGCCTAAATGTCAAGAACAGATTCAAAATGGATATTTTTCAAATAAAAGGCTTCTGTCATAAGCAAAATGTCCCAAAGAGAAAGAAGCAAGCCAACTCTAAAGTATGACTTCTAAGATTACATGATGATAGTCCTTAATTGTGTAGCATACACCATTAAAGCATATATGGGGTAAAAGATCTAAAATCAAATAAAATAATGGAATGTATTTTTTTAATAACTGAACTGATTTAGAATTGTATAAACAATCTGTTACAGCTAGAAGTAATTCACACCTTCAATCAAATTAGCTGAGGGACATCAATTTAGGTTTTCTCTAATATAGGTCTAAAAATGGATGGAACACAAAGTCCTCAGAATTAAATTAACCCCTACTCTGCCTCTTCAACATGAACCTTTTTCAAGCACTCATTAATTAGGAGAGAATTTCTTAGAAAACAAATAGCAGAGAAAGTCTACCAAGGAGAACAGTAAAAAGCAAAATCATCAGAAACTGTGATTACAGCTGTCAACACCGACATCAAATCACCACCACTGTATTAAAATTGAAAAGCGTAAAATTTACCCTGGCTTTAGGTAAGCAACAAAGAATGAAAAGAAATACATGTATTTGAAATCATTGTTGGTTGCAAGAGCAGGCTGATTTAAGTGTATCTCTGTGAATCAATATAAAAATTTGTGAAGATTCTTTCTGAAGGGAAAAAACCCAAGCTAAATCCCCACAATACTTTACTGACTTAACCATAACCTGTATAAAATTCTGTGAGAATGAATTGGAACTGCAGAGCTCTTAGTTGAATAATCACTGTTTCCAGCAAGAAATGTTACAAGAAAAGATTCCCTTTATCTGCGAATGAAACCTGGCTGGTCTGTGGGGATGCCATCCTAAGAAAAACTACAGGATTTTCCAATGTCTAAATGCTAGAGTCCAAATTCTTAGCTAGTCATCCAATTCAAAATACAGAAAAATAAATTGACCATAGATACTCTGTTTTTCTCTTCAAGGACTACAGAGTACAGGATGAACCTAATCCATTCCAAGAACCCTCTCTACCTCTGAGCTGTGTAATCTGGTATTGTTTTGGAGCAGCAGACTGTAACAAAAGCACACAGTGCACACTGTAGTGGATTTGGGAAGAAACTCAAGACAGCTTTGGACACAGATTTACACATCTGATGGATGCATGTGGCTGTACCGTCTTCTCTTTATGGAATCCTCATTGAATGCACTCAGGGACTTCCCACATCCTGGGAAATTCCAAGTTCTTAACTGCCACTAGGAGAATGCAGTACTAAAAGCACCATAAGCATGGCTCCACAACGAGATGAAACTAAACTACAGCTAAAGCATGTAACTCTTTCTATGTTTATATGGATATTTCTGTAGTAAGATCAGAAAGAAGAATCCACTGCAAAGGGATAAAACAACAGTTACATGTGGGTCATGCTCTCTCTGTGCCAAAGCAGGACTAAAAATATTTGCAGTAGGTGGCTAGAAGCCAAAATTCCCCAAAGCAGAATTACTTTTGGTTTATCCTGATGGAAGTATTTTCTCAGGATGCTGGGACTTGAGGATCTATATCCTTTTCTTTTGAAATAAACAGTTTTAAAGGAAGTTCAGTAAAGAGAGGGCCCAACCGAGAAACCAACAACATAGCACATAGAAATGACCCTGCTCTCCCCTACCTTTGTACCACCGTTTCTTCCCTCCGCTTGCTCTCTGCTATTGAGAAGTTCAAAATGCAAAATACTTCCACAAACAAAATAACAAAAATCGCAAATGTGCTTATCAGCCACAAATGTGGACTAGACAGCTGATTTAATCCTTGTTATCTTGGAGAAACTTCTCACAAACAAGAAAATGCAGAAAGAAAATTTAGCAGGAGGGGCTCTAGTAAAGCACAAAGGAAAAGGCTAAAGGCACAGCAAATGCATTTAAGTTTTCAAATTTCTCAACATTTCAACAAATTAAATCCAAGTAATATAAGGTTTCTTAAAATTGGTTAAACATTTAGCTTCATCCAGTTCACACAGTCCTATTACAGGAAGAAAGTTAAGGATTTAGAAAATGCAAGTAATTTCACTAGAAACTGCTATTTTAAAGCTTTCTAAACAAATCAAGATGTTAAAACACTACTGCAGCCTATTTTAGACAAAGCCATGTTGACAAGGCGCTCTGTTCATGGCACATGCCTCTTCAGTTATCTATAACAAAGATCTTCACAGTGCTGCAGAGCTTTTTATATGCCAACTTTCCATCAGTCCCAAAACTAGAAAAAAGCTTAATTAGAAATACTACAGCACTTATGGAAGGTACCCTATTCAATCTCACTACATTGTTTATAGTTTAATAAAAGTAAAGTTGGTGTGGTTCTACTTTTTTTTACTATTTTTTTAAACTTTGTTGTGCTTGTTTTTTCAATGTTCTTGCTGGACGTCTCTCTCCTTTTGACTTGTAAATAAACAAGTGATGAACTGCAAGCTACTTGCAGAGTCCATCTGTTCTGAACTTAAAGGACACCAGTGCCAAAAAAACATTACAAAACCAAACACATCAATATAGAACTGAAAGGTGGTAGTGGACCTGAAAGCTACAAGATGCTTTAGAAAGTAAGACAAATTCTTGGAACTGTTTCCAAGTCTTACCTTACTGTCTAGGCTTCTCATAGTTAACAAATCTATGGTTTTTAGGGAACGGCCTGTAGGTGAAATGAAATAGAGGCAGACATGGATGCGAGTATCATGGTAGCTAAATAAAGAACGTATAACTTTCAGTTCTTCCTCGAGATAGGCTTCAAATTGTGCATCTATATAATCCACTATTGGTTGATAGCTGTAGGAAATAAAATTTAACAACCAGATATTAGCTATTCCTAAACAGATACAGGCTAAGAAGGGAATTCTCTCGTATTATTCTGTGGATTTTTGCTTTACATGTCAAAATGCTGCTCAAATAGGGCAGAAAGTTACATGTACAGACTAATCTTAATTTCTGAAAAGCTACTCAAAAAAGAATTGTGCATCTAACACAGAGAAAACATTTCCTAGCTACCATTAGTGAAAAAAGCTACATAAAGTTAATTATTATTATAACCAAACTTCCCAAGTGGTGTTCTTCAATTTTTGCAATTAAGCTGTCGAAATGCAGAACTCTTAAATATAAGAAAGATGCAACAACCTCTTAGGTACAAGGAAAGAAAGAATGTTCAACTAATAGTACCAAGAAACAAGATGAACTTTATCTTCTGAAGTACTGTACATGAGAGAGCTCTTAAACAATACACAAAAACTAAAATGAGAAATGTTAGAGAATATAAATCTGATTTATAGTAAGTACAGTTTAAGTATACTTTATCCTACTTAAAACCAGATTCTAATGTGCTTTCAAAAAGAAAGTTTTGCTAGATGTAGAAGCAGTGCACCCTTACATTTCTTCTGCTACACAAAATTTATAAACCAGATCAAATGCTATCAAAATCCAGAAGCAGGTATTACACACAAAATTAAAAGAACGAAAAGCCGCCTCCTTCACCACACACCAAAACCCCTAATAGCTATACGAGTATCTACTTGCATCTCCTTCATCCAATTCACTAGCAGTAGCTATTATCCAGTCATATCATAAGCCACAGCTCTCATGATAATCTTAAATGCGACCAACCTTCTTTTATTATATGAGTACCACCATTTAGGTACTCATACAGCATAAATTCTTTACAATTAAGGTGAAAGAAACAAAATCTGCTGAGACAATTCAGTCCTGTAAAACTTTAAATTCACAAAAGCAGACTCAAAAAAAGTTCTGAAAGACACCAGTGTGCTGCCTCTACATCTCCCGACTAAGACGTCCGACACAAAAAACAAAGGCCTTCGGTAATCCACGTGATGTTACTTCCAGTTTAAGGTCTTCAACATGTTATAATCAAATTGTTAAAAACCCTGTAGATCTAATCTATATAATCTACAGTACTTTATAATCTGCTTGGCTGTTTAAAAACCCTCCCATTGACCTCCCTGCTTTTCTCCACCCCAGAAGAAACTACTGCATGTACATACACTTACAAAAGATTATATCATAAAAAAATGGGCAGAGTTCATCTGATTTATAAAATAATTTCCTACATGAGAAGAAAAATATGTTTACTTTGATACACAGGGAAAACAATTAACCATCTATTTGGAACACATGTAAGACAACCACTTACTACAAAGCCCAAAGAAAAATCAGCTTGCAATTAAGACCAAAACTTCAGCATAACATAGTGACAAGAGGGCACTTACCTATCTGCTTTGTTCACCTGGTCACCAAATCCCACTGTTTTTACAATGGTCAGCTTCAAAAGAACATTACTTTCCTGGAGTTCACAAGTCTGGGCCCTAAGTCGTACACTTGACAGAAAATGTGTTGATGGAGAGTCCTCAAAATTGGTGTTAAACAAACTGCTCATCAAGGCTGATTTCCCAATTCCAGTTTCCCCTGAAGTTAAACAGAAGGGTTGGGGAAGACATTTTGCACATCAAATAAACACAGAAACTGTACACAAAAGCGCCTCAACTGATTTCTCTGAGCAAAATGTATTTGTGTGTTCTTTTAGTGAGCACTAAATAGATTTTCTTTTTATTTTTTTTTCATCGTACATATAAGGGTAAATTACCAGCATGAGTAATGAGCAGAACAGTATCTTGACACTTTGGTTTCTTTAAAAGTGTGAACTAACTTCCTATAGATTTTAAAAAGTTAAGTAGCTGGCTGTGAAACCAGAGATTCAACAAACGGTTTTTAAGAATAAGGGTAAAATACTAGAGCAAAACATTTGATAAGTATGGAAACACTTCGGTAATACCACCTTGAAATTTTAGAATTTTTTTAATCTGAAGCTCTTTGTTACAAGTGTAAACCCAGTTTACTCAAAAGAATCCAAAAGGCAGCTGATAAAGGAATAAATAACTGGCATCCATTTTCAACATTTTTTCGTCTTCACATTGTTTAAGAAAATGCTAAATATAAACCCAAAGAACTGATATCAATAAACAAAGCTGGGACAAGGGGTGGAATTATAGTGCATGCTTAACATTAAAGAAACTGTTTAACACCACAACTGGATTTAAACGTCAGTCACTTCCTAAGACGGGTGTACCACTAATGCCTTAAAGCACCCAGATACTACTCACCAATGCAAAGAATGTTGAAGCAGAAGCCATGCTTGATGGATTTCCTAACCAGCTGGTCAGGTAAGCTATCAAACCCAACATGTGCAGACAACGACAAAGTTCGACAGCCATCATTTTGCTACAGAAAAATAATTTTAAAATATCAGTTAACAATGGCAACAAATTAATTCTACTAGAAAGCTAGAACTTGGTCCTTATGATTTCACATGCAACAAAGAAAAGCCAAAGTCTGGGAAAAAAAAGACCTGTCAAATCAGCTTTATTTCATGATTTGAGAAAAAATTAGAATTTACTTTACAGGACGATTTGCAGGCTTAAAATAAAGTCCAGGTTTTGCAAAAAAAACCCAAAAACCAAACAAAAAAAACCCCCAAGCAAACAACCTTATGAAACATGAATGAAATAAGTCCAACTGAAAATGCAAACTGAAAAATGTAGGAAGAAAACAGATCACAGTTGGTTTGCTCTTAGAAATTAGGAAAAAGTATTAAACACAATCTAAGCATCACAATACAAAATAGAGAGCATAATTAATCAGAGGAAGGTGCATGTTATCAAACGGAACTCATTCTGAGGAGCTGGAACTGAAATTGCTCTTTATGTAAACTAATACATTATGCACACTCATTATATGCACCAGAACTCTGAGATAGCATTATATCTATTTCATTAGAAATATCTAAAGGTGTGCATTCCTTTTCAAACATCAGCTAGCAATCTAGAACTATGACATCAAGGCAGTGAGCATACTAAAAATGCATAAGGCTTAAAGGAAATATCTTGGTTCACACAAATGAACTGTATTTTTAAACAAACATTACACATCAGAAGCAGAAATGGTGACAGGTCCGTGCTATTCTTTCTCTTGTATTTCCAATCCACATGGAATTGGAAACCATTACTGTTTCCTGTGAACATGCACACAGTAAACAGTAGGAAATTTTTTAATTTAACACTTCAAGCCAATAAAAGTGGTACCTTTTTTAATAGGTATGCATAGCAAGACTCAGAATTCTTGTAGATAAAAGGATATGGACATTCCTCACAGCAAATACCCATCCTCTTCTTGATTTGCACAGGACTTCCTTGTATGGGACTACAAGCTGCACTGCACTAACTGCACCAACTCTCATTTTAGACAACTATAATCAGATAATTCCATTTTAGACTAACACGAGGGAAAATCCATATGCAAAGTGAACAACTTAAAGAGAAAATGTGACATCTCTGGATATAAAAAAAAAAAATACATGTACATTCAAAGCATGTCTGAAAACAAGATTTGTCAAGGCATTCTACCAGAAGAAAATTACTATTAAAAAGTGCTAAGAAACACTGAAAACTGTCAGTATCCTGCCCATTTAAAGACAAGCGTATCTGAGACAGAGTGGCTGCACATCTAAGAACTCCAGCTACTCAGTCTGATACTCAAAGCACCTCTATTGCCACTAATATAAGACAGTTCCTCTAACACAAACCATTCAGCCTCCACACCAAAAACCAGTGCAAGAGGCTCAGCATGACTGCAGAAGGGAGGCCCTTCATCTTCATGTCACCAGGCGAAATCCCAACTGCGCTGGGCTATCCTCAAAACCACTGCACTGCCATTCATAACTCTCCAACAAAAAAACCCTCGCAGGAATAAATTTATTTCCTTCTGATGTCCATGTGTTAGAAAGATAAATTACTTTGTCAGTAGAATTGCCTTGTTCAGGTTTAGGGCTTGACATGCCTCAAGGATCTCAGACCTGGGGGAAGTTAACAAAGCTTGGGGAGAAGGATGTGCTAATGATAGCGGACACAAAGAATGCAATATTTGCAGGCCACAAGGACATTTGGCAGAACTCCCAATATAAGGAAGAAACTAACAAAGCCAACTCAGCAACTGTGCTGAGTTCAGCTCTAACTGACTCAGCTCCAAGACAATTTTGGCAGCAGGAGATTGTGACCACCGACTCATGGACCACCTACTCAAGAAACCCACCAACAAAAGAAGAGAAGGACTTCGAATGTGGACTAAGTAGCATGACAAACGAGAGAATCACTAATCAACAGAAGGTAGAACACTAATTAAGAAAACTATGCAACTAGTAGCCAATGACCCTCGATTTCCTTGTTTGCTAAAATGTATAAATGTAGTTTTGATGACTGGGCAGCTAGCATTTTGTGGATTATCACCTAGCACCCTACTTTGCACAAACTAGGATAAAGAAATAGAAGTACTTTGTCTCAGTGCATAAACTGTTGCTGCCTACCAAGCAGCGAGCCCTCATTCAGGACAACACCTCCCTTCCTTACGGAAGAATCAGTGTAAACCTATTCCACCTGACACTAACTGAAGCATTCTCTTAATAGAAAAGAAGTAGCCTACATTTTCCTTCTGAGAATTTCCAAGGACATCGGGTGTTTGTCCCTAACGTCAGCAGCACCTCAAACAGCTTCACTCTGCTATTGTCTAACAAATACACAGAGAAATGAAGTCCACAAAACTGACCACATGATACCAGCATTCTTACTTCTTCAAAAGAAATATCACCTAGTTGATCACCTACCTGATCTAAATCTCATTCCTTCCCTCAACCTCTTTTCTAAAGGTTGAGTTAATTTGTCTGGATTTCAACAGATTCATTACACTGGATGGGGCTCTGAGCAACCCGGTCTAGTGAAAACTGTCCCTGCCCCGAGCAGGGGGGTTGGAACCAGACAATCTTTTTTAGACCCCTTCCAACCCAAACGATTCTACGAGTCTATGATTTAAAAAAGTATTTTGGTTTATATAAAGTTCCCCATTAAAAACAGCATGAAAAAAAATCATAGCCTGAGATGGTGTAACATTTAAAAATTATTCTTTCAGAAAGACACTAAAAAAAAATAATTATCTTTTAAATTTGCCACATATTTCTGACTAAAACCGCACAACACCATGCCGTTCCGGTGCAAAAGCTAGGTCTCAGACTACATGCAGCGCTCTGCATAAGCCTCTGCAGAACCAGACCAGCAGTCCAAGTAAGAAACTAGCTTGCTACTGGGCTTGTAGAGGTGACTGAAATTTGCCCTCCAAAACCTGAAGAAAACAGTAACCAGTGTGTGGTTAGGCAGGAGGTGAGGGTCCCGCCAGCCCCAGGCAGCTAGGCGGAGGCCCTGGGAAGGATGCCGAGTCCTCAGCCGCGAGGGTGGACATCACCACATTAACGTGCCCATGGGCACCCCAAAGGTGACTCTTCCGAGCCCCGAGTTTTCCACTACTACCGACAGGCACAGGACCTGCGCTCCAGGGGTACTAACGCTCCAGCACCGCCGTGTGGATGGGTTCAATGTCTTCAGAGCATAAAGCTGACAGCTTTGCTATTACACAGTAATATTTCTTCAGTAGCCAAGATTCAACTTATTACTTGGAATACGCGATACGCCACGGAAAGGCTAAGAAGGGTGACACCTGAAAACAAGTTCCTTTAACAAGTGTCTTTAACGAGTGTCCTAAAAGCGTGGCAGCTCTGGGAACCAGACGGCGTGAGGAAGGAGCCTTCACCTCCGCCGCTAACCAGACCCCCACCCTGACGCGGCCCTCACCAGCGCCCGGCATGGAGCCAGGGCAGCGCCCGGTTCCCCGCAGCGAGGGCAGAGAGGTACAGGTGGCACTTCCACCTCTTCGCACGGTGTGACCGCCACCCTCCTTCCCCTCCTGGTGCCAGCGCTGCCGGACCCCTCCGTCCCCTCAGCCGCGCCGGGCTCACGCCCAGCGCAGGGGCTCCTCACCAGCCGCCCCCCGCACCGCGGAGGGGACTTACCGGGTGCCGACCGGCATCGGATGCAGCCATGGCCCCGCTCAGACGAGACAGAGAAGGAGGGAGGAGAACAGGGAGTGAAAGGCGCGGCCGAAGCTGCCGCCGAAGGGGAGAGCCACGCGGCGGGGAGGAGCCCGGGGAGGAGATGCGCTGCGGCTCCGCCGCCGAGGCGGGCGCTGTTGGCGGGCGGCTCCCGGCCGGAGGGCGGCGCGGT